>VZRQ01005219.1:2677339-2765125 GCA_013397975.1 Machaerirhynchus nigripectus | reverse complement strand
ACCCCCGGCTAGAGGGGCAGGAAGGGGGCCTGCTCGAGTTCTGGAGCCCCGGACCTTCCTGGGTTTCTCCTGGGGCTCTTCTCTCCTTCCTTTTCCCGCGTAGCGCGGCTGCAGGGGCAGCACAGCCCGGCGGGGACGGGCACCCGGCAGGGCTGGGGGCTGGTGCCCTGGATCCCGGGGTCACCGGGGAGCTGAGGGCAGCACAGCCCAGCCTCGGCACGGGCTGAACAGCCCCTGCTCCAGTGGAGTCCGGCACACCTCCATGGGCAGCTTGGTGGAAGTGGACACGTCTGAGGAAGGACTGATCTGTTTTGCTTTGGCAAGATGCTCATTTCCAAATCCCTTTTCCTGCGTGCATCTGGGGCTGCTTGAGATGAGCTCCTGCTCACGGATTTCTGACCGCTTATTTTAAAAACAAGCATATGATTTGATGGAGCTTGCCAGCAGTGGTGGGTCAGGAAAGTGACAGAGGGGTGGGACAGTAAATTGATCATCGTATAATAAACTTTATTCCATGAGAACTATAAGGTATGGAGCTGAGTTTCTGTTTTTAATTCTTGTCTGTTTGTATCATCAGGCACTGCGGGGCCCCAGCTACTGCTGAGACCTCTGTGATGGTGGCAGCTATTCTGACTAGAACTGACTCCTTTATAGGCTGGTGGTGTCTGCCATTGACCCTGTCAAGGAGAAATGCTACAGGGAATCAGCACAAAGTCATTCCTCAGTGGGATGTGGTTCTCAAGTGTTTTGCATCTCTGTAGGTTTTCTAGGCTCTCGCTAATTTGTGTTGTCCTAAAGCAAGCTATGTTAAACATGAGGCATAATTGTTTTGTGGAAACATTTACTAATTTTACTGAACAAAACCACAGGGTCCAAACTTCTGGCTGGTGAATTTCAGATGTAGAAACGGCTCTCACAGCTGGAGGTGGGGCATTCTTCATTGGCATCCGAATGAACCACTGGCAGGGCACGTGGAAAGTGTAAAAGAAAGCATCCCAAAATCCCAGGTTACTATGCATATCATAGTATTATCAGCAGATAGATAATGTCAGGCTTTGGCTTAGAACCATGGGTGATATATTGCAAGCTTGGAAGTCTTGTGGGGATCAGGCTTGATGGCCTGTTCTCTGCCTTGATATATTTGGAAGCCAAGGAAACTGAGCTGGTGTGAAGGTTGACTTTCTACATGATAAAATTAATTTAAGGACTATGATGAATGTGGAACAATGAGAACTGGAATAAGTTGTTCTTCTGAAAAGCTCTTTATAGGCTTACAGCTGGGCCCTCCAAGTGCCCTTTGAGTTTTGGTGAAGGTGAGGCTTCTATTGCTCCTCTCCTGTCCTTGGTGGATGTTGACAGTGTGGGAAAAACACTTGGATGGGATAGTTGCTGTAGTATGCTTTTTTTAATGTGGCATTGCACATTTCATTTTTGTAACTTTTCTTATAAATTGTTACAGATTCTTTTGAGCAAGTTGTGTTTTTCACTAGACAGAAACAAAAGGAGTGAGATGTTCTTGAATTAAAATTGCGATTAAGAAAGATTAACAAGACAGTTGCATAAAAATGCAATTACATTTTTGTTTGCAGGTTTGGAAATATTCAAGCCTCCTAGGTATAAGCCAGCATGATTTGCTGTGCCCGGGTTTAATTTGATATTGCTGTGTGTCACTTGAGAAAATTAGCACTTCCTTTAGGAAAAAGCAAAGCACAGCTGTTGTGTTATGAAATCATCCCAAATGTCCCAGTACAATCCTGTTCTCCTGAAGAGCGTTTTGCAGCTGGTGACACAAGGCTGGAGGTGACTGACAGCACTGAGGGACTGGGGAGGTAGGAGTGAGGGAGGCAGGCAGCAGTGCAAGACCGAGTCACGGGAAGAGGGGGACAATGCCTCAAGACAGGAGTGGAAAGAAAGATGGGCAGTGCTGCAGGGTTTGAATAGCAGTAATGGGGACCTGACAAAGGATTCCCAAGAATACAGGAGTACGCTCGGTAAGACAGGCTTTAAGGAGGGGAGTTTTGAGGAAGCAGCCAGTACCTGGAGAAAGGTACAGACAAAGGAGGAAAAGATAGATTACAGCAGAGGTACTTACTTGAAGGAAGGCTGGGAATTCTGGTGCTGTCCTAGGAAAAGAATGAAGTCTGCAGTTGGATTTGTTTGTATGACCTTTCTAGACTGACAGGGGCAGGAGCAGTGTGTAATCTGTAGATGACACAGGGAGCTGTTGCGGCTTGTGTGCACACCCACCACAGTTCTGAGTTAGCTCGTGTGGATAACTTGTAAGCAGGTACAGAAACACCCTGTGCTGGTTGTGCTCAGCCGTAGCTCCCTCCCTGCAGATATGTACCTGCTTAGCTTTACACTTCATTCTCTTTGTTTGAAAGCTCCCCTAAGGATACAGATGCTGTAACCTGTCTGAGTGGTGCTCCATTGGAAAATTCATCATACAGTGGGCTGTGCCAAAGTGTGTTGTCTGACAATGTAACCATGTAGCCATGTCTTCTAGTTGTTCTGTCTTCTGTAGAGCCACTCTGGGAGAGCTGCTGAGGTTTTCCACAGTGGGTGGATAGGAATACAGTTGTGAATGCATGTGCTGTAACCAAGGTCTAGTGAGATTAAGCATGCTGGTCGCAGAGCTCTAGCTTTGGTTCTGGTTTAGGTAGGACCTTGGTTAAGAGATAGGTATGCTGGGAGCAGTGATGCAAATGAGTATTTGGTGTCATAAAATTCTGATCTTTCACTGAAATTTGAACAAACCAATTTTTATTTTCTGCTTCTAATGTTTCATTTGGTGTCACTCTGCTTGACAAAGGTAAGTAAAATGCAACTGTGAGAGGAGAAAAACTTACCAGTGAAATAAATATATGGTTGGAACTAGTCTTCCCTGTGCTGTGTTTGGAAAGGTAGGGAAAACCTGTGACTCTCCCACGTCCTGGATCTCCTGGGGCAGTTGTTGCCATCCTGGATCTGTCAAGGGCCCCTGCTGGTATTCCCAGTGTTTGAAAGCTGTGGCTTGTTGGCTGGGCCGTTGCGGGCTGGCTTGCATGCACAGGGAGTTGGGAGAAAGGGAGACAGAACTAGGCAGGGATGTGGGCTCTGGGGAAATTTTCCGTCTCTGACATCTGACAGAAGGAGAAATGTTCAAGTATTAGTTGTGGCTCTCAATGGCAAGGACCTTGTCTCTAACAAAATTCCATGGTGGACCAGTTAAAAAAGTACTTGGTGATCTTTGTACAAACTTAAAGAAGTTTATTTTGGTAGGAACTGCAGAATGAGAGAGGAGTCTTGTGATCTAGCTTGACCCAGTCTGCAGCACAAAGGTGCTTGCTTTTCCGGACTTCCTGGTCTGGGCAGAAATCATTTATCCCTGCTGATGTCTTAGCACACAGAGCTTTTGGTGTGGTTTCCTTGCTGTGGGTCCTCAACCTTGACAGGAATTAAATGGGAAACTTGCCGCTTAATGAAGCTCTGAAATTATGTCAGCTACATATTTTTTTTCAGCAGCTGTAGCAAAGATTATTTTTCAAGTGCCTATACTGGTGAGACAAATAACACCCCTCTGTTAAGACACATGTTTACATTTGGGGATGACAGGTGGAAAAAATGACCAGTGTGTGCTTCCCACTTCCTGTCCGTCACTTTTTTAGAAACAAAACCAAAGAAGAACTGTGATATCTGCAATACCTTTTTCTGTTCTTACCAAGTAGACCAATATTTACTTTTTTCCGGAGTTGCACTTGTAATTTTCCCTATTTCTAAGGATATCTTTCTTGCTGCACAGAGGCAACGTTGGACACACACCTTAGTTTAATGAGTTACTGTTCTCGTACCTGAATCATAACCACTGACCAAAATGCACTTGAGTTACAGTAAAGGAGGTGAAGTTTTTTTGGCTGTGAAGGCTTAAACTGATGTGTTTTATGTCTGAATCGTCTTAGAACATTCCCATCTCAGCCCATGCTCAGTATTTCCTTAAGCTGGAGTTTCTTAGTCATCAAATCAAGTTCACTTACAAAATAAAATTAAGCCAAAAAATAGTTCTGTGCTTAATTTGAGGATTTTGGAAAAGGAGTATTAACACAAGTTTGCATTCCTGTTTTTAAATCAAATACACAGAGATGATGTCTTTTCATGATTTGTATTATTGAAATCTGGGGCTTCAGTACTTTTTTTTAAAAAACAGAACCAAAATGCTCTATAAAAGTAGCTGCTGTTATAGAATGGAGCTTTATCCTGTCACTGTAAAAAAATATTTTCTGTTATGTTTCTCCCCTGATACTGCATCCTATACCAGAGGAGTCTTAGTGGGAATTACAGAGCATCTGCTATGTTAGGCTGGTAGTTTTGGTTCCAATGGACCTGCATTTCTAGGCTTTGGATGTATTTTTTTCTCCCCCTGTCCTGCTGGGGAGGGGGGTGATAGAGAATCTTGGTGGACACATGACATCCAGCCAGGGCCAACCCACAACAGCTCTCTGTCACAAACTTAATTGTTTTACAGTGTTTTTTACAGTGTTTTTTCCTCTTTAGTTCTGCTCTGGTTAGGCTGTGAATTCTTCGGATTGTAGAAGGGAGCAGTTTTTGCTGGAATGAAACTGGGTGTAGCTGCAGAATGTCACTTTCTGTAGTTGTTGCCACTCATGCAGAGCTTTTACAGTATTTTCCAGCAACTCTTTTTTTATCATGATGTAAATAAACTAAAAGCAAGAACTCAGCTGTACACCAACATATCTGCTGTTCAAAATCCTTGCTGCAATGGGGCTGCCCAGTGTGGTGCTAATAGAACAATTCTGTTTGTAAGGAGCCCTTACATTCTTATAAATATTTTATATTCCTTAACACTTCTAATATAGCAAATCAGGAGGCTGTCTGATCCAGTTTTAATATAATTAATTATTGACCTCAAAGGCACTGTTTTGCATTAGAGGAGAGACCAGGCCTGTGCTAACTTTGCTTCAGAAGAATAGTGCTCTTCTAAAAAGCAGACCAGCAGCATGTTTTCTGTGCTTCTGAATCTTCAGTAGTGAAAGGAAACTGATATTGTTTGCATTACACTAGTCCCACAAAGGATAGGAAGGAATCAAATTGCTATAAATAAAGTAGGTACTTAGAAATAAAAAAGCTGTAACTGATGCTATTCTAGGAGAAGAAAGTAAAAATCTTTGAGATTGTGGTTTGAAAAGGACCAAGAAAACCCCACCAATATTAGTATTCTCTTGGTGTACTTGGTGAAATAAATATAGAGCAAAGTGGTGTTGACCCCAAATGGCAAAATGCTGGGCAGTTATTAACAGGTAATGTCAATTGGTACGTGCCCCGATTGGTACAACTGAGAGCAAAATTCAGTGCTGATGTTTTGTGGCATGTCTCTGAGCTGATGTTGATATTTTTCTAACCAAGTCTTTTAGAGACATCTTGGGATTAACACGTCTGTATTTCAAAGCTATTCTGGATCCTTGCCCTTTATTTTGGTTTCTAGGGTATTTTATCCTATTTACTGAAGCATCTAGTGTATTTCCCAGTAGTTTTACTCAGGCAGCTATGAAACTGAAAATGTTTTCTAAAAGTAGAGCCCTTTCTCCATATAAATGTGCATCACTTTCCATAGGTGGAGCTGAAGTCATTCCCTGAGCAAAGCAGGAGGATGATAAAGGTGGAATCCCCAGGAGAAACTCTAGCTTTAAGCAGACATGAAATAGAGGACCCTCTGTAAATTGTTCCTCGGTTCCCATTGGGAAATAGCAATCCAAGGGAGGCCTTGCTGGGAAACACACAAGAACGTGAGGGTGTGGCCACACTGACTGATAATTCAGTATTCCAAACATTGGCAGCTCGTGGAGCGCTTTCAGGACTAGGATGAGAAGATGAGTGAGCCTTTGCTTGTTCCTCACAGTTAGGCCAGTGTCCATAGTCATGGAATTAGTTTGTGCTGTAGTGAGGGGTTATTTATTGTCCTAGGCTCAAACCTGTAGTCTAGATCCCATTCACGACTTGTGGGAATGCTGAGGTGGAGGATACTCACCTGGTACAGTTCATTGTGTCCAAAATCTGATGACCTTCCAAGGAGACAGGAGCTGTGATTGCATTTTGAGGAGTGCTGCTTTCTCGTGCACTGTGGTAACCATTGGCTCAAGCTGAGTTGCATTAGCCTTATAAATGGTGAATAATATCCTTGTAGTGTATGTTATAACAGAAAATGTTACTAGGAGAATTTTGAATGAAATAATGCAACATTTGCTGAAGCAAGGCCAACTTTGAGATCAGCTCAGTGTCATGACTCATTCAGTAAGCAAAAGCTGCTTAAACAGACATAAATGTTGTTACTTACTCAATGTCTGTCTTCAGTCAGGAACTACGAAATAATTCTACTTTCCGACAGCAACTTACAATCTGTTAATTGCAGACACGACCAGAGATGTAATGTACTGGTCTGTTTTGTTATGGTATTTTTTCCTGGTTGCTGGTTTTGGGGTTTTTTTTTGTGGTTTTTCATATTTATTTACTTCCGTGTTTTTGAGGAAAAGCAAAACCATTTGAAACTTGAATAGCCACAGTGAGGTAGTCCCACAGGCTCTATGCTGAAAGTGTATCCTCAGGAAAACAATGCTTTGCGGATGAGTATCTAGACTACTTAATTTTGCCTTATTTTGCTTTCTTGTATTCTTTCACAATTTCTGTTTTTCAGAATTTGAGAGGGAGTTAATAGAAAGAAAGAAAGTGAAACCCAAATTACCAAAGAAACCAACCTAAAAATTCTGAAATAACTTTTGAGGGATGCATTTAAAGTTGTCTAAATCTAGTGCTTCTACAGAATATTAAAACCAAAATCAAAATATAATTTTCCATTAAACACGGAAGGGTATTTAAAGATATAAAGGTGCTATGAGGGTTATGTTAATTTTGCATTCCAGCTCTTGGCTCTAATAGCATTTTTTGGGAATGCTTTGTATCCATGATCTCAACAGGTTTGTGGAACAGACTTTAAAGCAGCTCTTTGGGTAATTGTGTCATGTTTTTTTGGGTAATCTCATCTCTTATTTTGCTGTTCTTCTGTAGGAGAATAAGAGCCCGGTGTGATTGCTTTAGTAACTTTGCTTCAATTGAATTTTCCATTTATGTGGCCATGCTGGAAGGGTGCAAACATAGAAAATACAGGAAAGAAGCGTAAGATCCTGTTGATTGTATTTTTGTTTCTGTTGTAACAAGAAAAAGTTTTATGGTGCATCAGGAACCAAAGGTTTGCTCTGTTTCTTCAGTATTGATTTTTTTTTTAGAATTTCCTGATTTTTAGATTTTAAAGGATCAGTTAAGATATCTGGGCTAATATCTTTATTACTGTGCAGTGAGAGAGAATGATTTTAAGTAACTATAAAATGCATCCTCATTTTCCCAGAAAGTGTTTTTGTCCTGGTTCTGGAGAGATGAACTTTGTGTCGTTAGCGAAATTAGTATGTTTTCATCTGAACTCTGTTTAATGGGAGCTAATTCAATACTTAGCGGCAGGGAGATGACATATCCAATTATGGTCTTCAAGGGCTCTTTCCTGTGACTGGAAAACAGAACAACAGTAAATGACTAATTAAGAGGTAGCTCAATTACTGCTTGTGCTTATTGAAGGCTGAAGTAACTGCCCTGTTACATTTCTGGTTGTGCTCTGGTTTCACTGTCACTTCCACAGGGGTCATCTCAAAAACCTTCTTCACCCTCATTTGTGCCTCATGGCTTCTACTGGATCAAAATATCACCTCCCAAAGAAGTCCCTCTGGGAATACTTCGTGCTCTACTTGATTGTGCTTCTTATTTTCTCAGAGTTCAGTAGTCCTTACTTGGGCAGCATTCCTGTTCCCCAAGAAAGGAATGAGAGGGGAGCATATATTTCAAAACCTGAGTTTCACTGTGCTGTACATTTTCTTGGACTCTGCAGGTCTCCTTGTGGGAACATTAGATGCAGTGTTGGACTCGACGTCGAAAGTCGCCCCGTTTCGCATCCTGCATCAGACCCCAGACTCCCAAGTCTACTGGACCATCGCGTGCGGTACGTACTGTGCTCTGGGAGCCAACCGAGTCCAGAAGGTGGAAAAGGAGGGTGCAAAGTATGGGATCCATTTTTGGCTTAATCCTCTCACATCATTATTCGTTCTCCTGAACTCTAAATGGTTTAAAAACATTTGCAAGGCTGAGCTCAACAGCAGTGTGTGGTTCCAGTTTTTCGGAATAGATCTGTGGACTCTTCCTATTACACCTTCTGACTGCCTGCTTTCTGCAGGAGTCCATCAGGTACTGTTACAGTGACAGAGGCACAATCTTTTATTCTCTAAGGTGCAAGAACAACTTGACACAGTTCAGGATGGACTCCCCAGGGTCAGCTTATCCCAAAGTGTGCTGTAGGTAGGAATAACAGTAGATACTTATCCTAATATTTTTGTTTACTTTGTCTTTGCATGTTAAAATGTGCAGGTTTCCAGTCATGGTCAGAGCTGAATTCTTCCTCATATCTGTTGCTCTTGTAGTATAAGTTCTATCTCTTTCTCATGTTGCGTTATTAATCAGTAGGGAATGGAAAAGTAAATACAGATTTGTTCTTGTAGCTTTAATTTCATGTAATGGCATGTCACTTTAAAAGGGTAGCCTTATAGAATTTGAACAGTTTGTGAACTGACAATAAATAACATTTCAGGGGCACTTCTATGGAAGTCAGACCTGGTGACAGGCTATCAAAAAAGTACTTTAATATGTATGTTGGAAGTATACTCTGGGTAATTCTATTGCCATCAGGTCAGCCCTTGGGAAAATAAAAAGGGTAATCTTCATTTTAGGACTGACTATATATAGATTTTGTGCTGCATAGATATGCTTTACAACAGAAAGCTACATAATATAATTGTCCTAATTGTGTTAGATTGTTTCTTCTGTGAAGAAATTGAAGGGATGACACTTTGTTCCTGCTACTGCATATTAAAGGTCTGAAACAGTGCTCCTAAACCATTTAAACCATTACTAAGAAGTTTCATCATTCCTGGGTTACCTCTGTGCCTCTGATTCACACTGTGACTCACATAATTGGTCTACATGTGTAGTCTGAGAAAAAGAATTACTTTTGCGATGTAATTGCTGTGTTAATTACTCTGCATATAATTTGTTAAGTGTTGTTGCAAATCCACCCAGTGTAATGCAGTCTGATTATTTAACTGTGTTTAGAGCAATTTCTGTTCATTCACAGGGCCACTTTAATTCTGTGGAGTCAGTTGAAAGTTGATTAATTACCCTTTACAAAGTAAGCTGAGAAAAAAGCAATTGTTCAAGGTGTGCTCTTGCTTGAGGGTATCGATAGTATGTGATCACACTGCCTGCTTCGATTGGTGAGCATTCTTGTGGAAGATGAAGCTGCCAATTAATTTATGTTCTAGAATGCCTTTATTCAAACCTATGTAAGTTCTTTCACTCTCCCTGTCCCCCAGCATCTGATGGGGAGTCACCTGTCTTTAAAGCACTGACTCTGCATTGAATTTGCTGAAACCCTGCAGTTTCACTCGTGGCATCTCAATCCTTGCTGCTTCCCTGCTTACGGTGATGTTTGCTTTACATCCCCACACGTGTTAGGAGGGATTTTGCACAGCAGGCCCTAGTCTTGAAGTTCTGCTCTGGAAACTGTTATGGGCCAGTGATCAAAGCTGAGGATATCAAAGGCACAGATTTAATTTCCTCCTGAGCCTCATGGGTTTGGTCTCACGTTTCCCACATTCTGGACTATTAGACTGGGAGTGTTGCAGTGGTGTTGTGCTGTCTGTGTTGGGGAGGTGCTGCTGAGAGGAAGGAACTGTCAGTCCCACTCAGGCTTCAGCACTGAGCCACATAATGTTAACAAAGCTGAGATGCTTTTGGATATAAAGGCCAGAAATAGAGCTGCATAAAGGGCTTGAAAGATAAAAACATAGCAGTGCACGTTTCATGTATGCTAAATACATTTTCAGTGTTCACAAGATGTAAAAAGAAATTAGAGACTTGTGATTTTGACTTGCGTATCTAAATTACTCTGCAACTCAGGAATTTGCGTAGTATTCTCTTGATTAATAGTTCTGGTGAAATGATTAAAGTCTGTCCTAATTTAAAGTAATACTTTCTTTTTTAATCAGGATCCAGCAGAGAAGAAATCACAGAACACTGGGAGTGGTTAGAACACAATGTTATGAAGACTTTATCAGTATTTGATTCAAATGAAGACATTACGAGCTTTGTCCAGGGAAAGATAAGAGTAAGTAACAGGCATAATTGGGAAAGGCTAAGTATTTTTTTTCCTCTAACTGTACATGAATAATACATCCTCTGTAGAATATCCAAAGACAGCATTGTAATGCTGCCTATTCTGATTGTGTAGTATGTGACTGTTAACTGTAACATGTGCTGTGTCTGTTTCTCTGCCCCACAGCTAAGTAGGGTTGTTTGACATAAACTCCACTTGGTGTATGATACAAGCCTTTAGATAAGGCTTGTATCTAAAACTGTTGATAAATTATTTCATAATAATTTTAACAGTGCCTGGGAAGCATATGGTCTATTTTTGTTCACTCTATATGTGCTAAATATTTAGCCCAAGGGCTCTTGGGATTAAGTGAGGAAAATATGTCTGCTTCAAAACAGGAGACACAGGAATGTGTGCCTTGCCTAAGCTGTGTGGGAGACTTGGTGGATGAGTCTGAATAGCACATTTTACTTGTGACCTATGATNACACATACATAAAGTAATGTGACTTTTTGTTGTAGGGTTTGATTGCTGAAGAGGGAAAAGGTTCTTTTGTAAAAGAAGATGATCCTGAGAAGTTTCGTGAAGGTCTTATGAAGTTTGAGAAGTGTTTTGGATTACCGGAGCAGGAGAAGTTGATTACCTACTACTCGTGCAGTTACTGGAAGGGCAGAGTGCCCTGTCAAGGGTGGCTCTATCTTAGTACCAACTTCCTTAGCTTCTACTCATTTTTGCTTGGAGCAGAAAGTAAGTAAACCTTGATGCTAAGCCAAGTCCCTTCATTCTTCACTGCTTCTCTTTCAGATTAGGAGGAATTCTTCCTATGTGCTAAGGGAGTTTAGCACATTTCGTCATCTTGTAAGATGTCACAGAGATAACCAAAATTTCCATTATGCCAGCATAATTTATGGAAATGCATACATTTGTGTAACATACTACACAATATCCATTATTATGCTTCCTTCATTCAAGCTTCAGAGAGAAGGCAGACTTCCAGAAGTTGACTGTAGCTAGAAGTTGTCCATCACCTTTAGTTCATGCTGCATTATTAACTCTGTGAGGATTACAGTTATTTCTTCACACACAGGCTTAATATTTCACATGGGTGCACTACACACTGGTGATAATTGCACATAACTTTTTTTTCCCTGTGTAACATTAGTTTGAAATGCCAAAACAAATGCCTCTAATAGTGTGTACTATAACTGTATTTATGTGAAAAATGGAAAACACATAGAAAGTAGGATCCTTTCAAAGCTGATTTTGATCTGTATTGACAAATGCCGTGGCTAAAGGGCACAGTTCCTCTACATGCCAATACATGACGGATTTAATTTAAGAAGCCCTATTGGTGAGCTGTTGAAAGGGGTTGGCTTGTATGATGGTGTTTGTTTGCTGTTTGCAGTTTCACATAAGAGCAAGGAAAAGGTGATGTAGACTTGTGTTGTCATACATGGTGTGTGTTTTAATGTTTTTCTATAAAATTCTTTCTAATGGAATTATTTTTTAGGAAATGTGAAGGGAGAGAATGCGTTTTGTGCTTATTAGTTTGTTGTCCTTTCCAAGTGTGTTATCATCTGACTGTGTTGCTTAATTATATTTTATTAGTGGTGCTACTACTGTTTCTTTAATACAAACAGATACTGAGAAGTGACTCACATGTCCTTATATTTTTATTTTCAGTAAAACTTATTATCTCCTGGGATGAAATATCAAAACTTGAGAAAACTTCCAATGTGATTCTGACAGAGAGCATTCATGTGTGCTCCCATGGGGAAGATCATTATTTTTCCATGTTTTTGCACATTAGTGAAACATTCCTTCTCATGGAGCAGCTGGCAAACTATGCTGTTAGAAGACTTTTTGACAAGGAGACATTTGAGAATGATCCAGTCCTTCATGACCCTTTGCAGATCACCAAGAGGTAATGTATTACTTACAGTTTATCTCTTCTAGGCCCAGTATTTTTTTAGGCAAAGAGAAAGAGAATCCTTGTCTCAAGGAGATAGTAAATATCAGCAAAGCTGGTGTTGTCTTAACCAAGGGTCTCACTAAAATGTTGAACCAAAGCCATGTGAGGCATGGTAATTTATTGTTACTGGGCAGGATCCAAAGTCTGTATGAAGGCAGGAGGTAATCAAATCTTCAGAGCTGGTCTTCCAATTAACAGGTTTATATTAGTTTGAATTTTGAGAAGATGTTCTAGCAGCATTTAGGATTAGAAAATTCAGATTAGAGCTATAGTATCTCCAGAGATACCTGATGAAGAAGGGTAAGGTGGGGAAGAAATAATTTAATAAACATGTGTAAATGATAACTGCATGGCTTTTCTGAAAGCCCCTGGACGTGAGTGATAAAACCAATGAGTTGCAGATGGGTGCATGGTTTTCCTGAGGTAAAACATTGTTTTGGGTAGTGGGAAAGACATGACTATCAGTAACTTAATGGTTAACATCCTTCCTTTTCCTTTGATCCCTCAGTTTGGTAGCAATGCTGGAGAGGGATACTGGTCTACAACCAAAACATTTTTTTTCTGGCTGCAGTTACTTGTGAAAAATTAGTCCATGGCAGATGTTTGCAACATGTGCTGTATTTGTAGCTAATTATCCCTCTGTCAAGCCCAAACTTGTTTTAGTTTTAAATGGATTATTCTGATGTATGGGGAAACAGAGCACATTATGCTATTAGTATCTTTTATGCACTACTTGTAGGCCCTGTAGTGCACTACTGTGTAAGAACATTACTGAATCTGGTCTTGTTTAGTGACATATTTAAATATTTTGTTAAGTGCATGTACAGGTAGGTGTGGTCCTGCTCTTTGTTGCCTCTTCAAGAAAAACATTGAACCCTCCAGACTGACCCCATAGATTATGGGGGAGGAGAGCATGATGATTTACTATCTTTTCCCAATATATTTTTGACTTTTGTATTTGTAAAGACATGTAAAAATTACTTAATTTTTCTTTTCTCTTTCCTTCCAATTTGTTTTGTTTTTAATCCAGAGGCCTGGAGAGCCGTGCCCACAGTGAACAGTTTTGTGCATTCTTCAGGCTACCTAAAGAAGAGTCCTTGAAGGAAGTTCATGAGTGCTTCTTGTGGGTTCCTTTCAGTCATTACAACACCCATGGGAAAATGTGCATTTCAGAAAACTACATCTGCTTTGCTAGCCAGGATGGCAGCCTGTGCAGTGTAATCATTCCACTGAGAGAGGTAATGCAAACTACCAGTCAGAGTCAGTTACACCAGCAGGTTTGCACTTGTGTAGTTTTATGTCAGTTGAGCAGATTTTCATTAGGATCTCCTTACTTTATGTGATGTCATGTATTTCCCCCTACCCTGGATACTGCATGTACGAATTCTGTTTGTAAGTTTTCAGAACTGCTTTCATGTTTCAGATTTGTTTCTTTATCTTCTTTCCCTTTTCTATATACTCTTATTTCTGTAGCTCGGTACAGAATCCAAATTTTTAATACTTTTTTTTTTAAATGAAAAAGCTTTTGCTTAGTACTTGAAGGTGAGTTGATGAGTCATTCTCAAGATAAGAAGTAAAGAACTGTAGCGAGTATTTTGAAGATTAGTATCACTCTGCCGTGTTTCTTAGCTCAGTAGTGCAGTTTTTTTGCAGCAATTGAGCAGTGCTGTCAAAATCCTGTTGTCAAGTGAGCAAGTAGCAATGCCATTACAGCTAATTATCTCAACAGACTATAAGGACAGAATAAGGACCATACCGCAAAGGACACAGCATTGGAATTTCTATAGAGTACTATAGTAGACTGCAGGATAACTTCTGGGAAAAAACAGCCAACCCTCTCCATTCCTGTCTTGACTTCAGGTGATCTGGGACATTGCGACATTTCAGTCTTCCAATATTAAAAGCTTTTCATCAACACCAGACACATTTTACAATAGCCTACAAATAAATCATGTTCTATAATTGCTCTGTAATTGCTTTACATGCTCTGTGTACACACTGCCCAATACCTGACATAGGGGGTGAGCTGGTACTAATTTCAGCAATACACTTGGTGTTCTCCACCTACATAAAACAATTTATTTGATTATCTATAAATGGTCCTGCAAACAATAGAGATTTCCATAACATAAGAGGCTGTGTTAAAGGAGGTGGCTCTAAATTTATTCTTATGGACTGTTGGGCCCTCCCTGCTTGTACTACAGTACTGCAGTTACCTCATTTCAGTGGTCTTTCCTTCTTTACCTGTAACAATGTGCTCAGTGGTTTTCCATTCTTTACCTTTAACAACATGAATGCATCAGCAATGCCAGTCAGTCTAGATCCTCATGATTGTTACACTTGTACTTGCATGATTAAAGTGTTTTAACTGCTCTAATCTGTTACTGTTCCATCATGGCAATTAAAGTCAGCTCAAGCTGTCATGTGTTATGACAGCTGTTTTGACAGGGCATTCTCTGTGGAATTCAGTCTTGTAAAACTTGTTTCATTCGATTACTTACGGAAGTCATGTTTTCTCTGCTTTTGGATGGTAAGAAGAAAAAGCAACAGCTTCAGTGGGTAGAAGGAGACAAGGTTTTCAAATAAGCTGAGCACTCACAGCTGGGAAAACCTTTTTGAAGATTTCTGGTACTCTGTCAAAAATATGTTCCGTAATACTTACTGCCTTTTGCTGAAATAGCTACAGGCAATTGAGCTTTCTACTTGTAAGTTGAGTTACCAAGTCTGCCTGTGTGGTGCTTCGTACACTGTTTCATTTACACATGTATTCTTAACAGGTTTTCTCTTTTATAAGTAAGCAGGTAAAATTTCTTGCTTAATTCATGTGTCCTTGGTTCCGTAGGTCACAGGGGTGGATAAGGCAGATCCAGCCAACAGAGGAGTCAGCATTAGTACCAAAGGGAAAACAGCTTTTCGTTTCACGGAGGTGAGAGATTTTGAACTGCTTGTGGCAAAGCTCAGAATGAAATGCAATGCAACTGCAAGTCCACAACACATCATAAGTGCTGAGGTAACTACGCTGGCAATTCTGATTTCTTGAATTTGTTCATAGAAATAAGTCATGTACCTCTGGTTTTAAGGTTTGTAAAGATGAATAACTGTACTTATGTGAAAGAGAATGGGTTAAACAATGGTGCTACTGTGAATGCATTATGGTTTGGGTTCTTTAACCTTGTTTTTCATCAGGTTTTGAAAAACATCTCCAGCTTTAATGCTGGTTTTTAAATGCTCTCAGGTTTTCTATATAGCTCATTGTATGCATGGGGTTTTTTTGGTGGTGATGGATGGTCAGGCCTCCCTGTCCTCATATTCTCAGTTTTCATTATGAATATTTGTCCTTTCATAATGTTGTTTTTTGCTCGAGAGATGGCTTTTTTTTCCCAAGTGCGACCTCGAGAAAGCCCAGCTGTGCAGAGCAGGGACTGCAGTTTTTCATTTATTTTAGAAGTCTGTATCTTGTACCTGTAACTTAATATAATAAACAATGATGGTCTGGTATCAGTGCTGCTTTGGAGGATTGTTTGTTATTTATGAGTACCACTGTTAAATTTTTTTCAAGGTTGCAGCTGGTTCTGCTACTGACAGTCTGAAGGATTTTGGTGCAGGACAGTCAAAGATGGGCCAGAGAGATAACAGCAAAACTGTCAGTACAGAAGCACTAATGACTGTCTACCATCCTCAGGATGCTGAGAACCTTGACTCTAAAATGGTAAGGGATAAAATGGCCAACAGTTGTTGGAATTGAATTGGAAGGGACTAATCAAAATGAATTCCAGCCAGGCTGCTGATTTCGTCTGGGTTTTTGCCAGTCTTCTTTCATCTGCATTTTCTGTATTTGGAGTCCACAGGGTGCTTCTTCATGGCTCCATTCAATTTTCTGCTCATCATATTTAATAATGATATGCCTTATCTTCATGGAGTTAATTTCTCCTGCTCTTCCACCCCTCAGGGAAGAGTTGGCTGCTTGTTTTATGATAGCAAACATGTTGCATTTCTCTCTGAATTTTCAAGATACAAAGTCACTACAAACTCTTTGGGAGCAAGGAGAATGTTATAAGAAATTGACTTAATTTTTTCCTTGTTTCATTCTTCTGCAGCACGGTCTAACAAAGTTATGCTCTGGAGAATATGTAGTTGCTTTTGCAGCAGAACATCCAATTTTTGCTTCTCCATAGTATGTGCAAGAAGACAGGTTTCATTTCAAAATAAGTCTTTCAGCAGAACTGGGTAAATTAAGATATGAAATTTTTTATATTAGAAGTACCAGAAAATAAATACCCTTTGGGCAGGACAAAAGGGGGTCCATATTTTTAAATCCTGCTTTTTATAGTATGTTGAACAAAAGTGGACAAAATCTGCTTTTCCTTTCAGCACCTTTAATTACTTTAACAATGTTAAATCTTAGTGCTGCATACATAGACATTGCAGTGGTGACATTCACCCTGTCTCAGCCCTGGAGACTCACATGAGCTGAGCACCCAATCAACAATTTCTTGCTTCAGAGAAATGTCTGTTTGACCTCACTGTGCTGTGGCACTTGTTGGTTTCTGTCGGATGGGATACTGGATTAGATCTACCTTCTGTCTCATCTGGTATGAACACACTTTAAAGAATAGTAGGTCATGTATGAAATGGCATTTTATGCTAAATTTGTGCTCTGCATAGGCTGGATTTTGCTCTGATTTGCTTCACCATTCATTTCACACGTCAATACGGATGCCAACACTGCAGTTCCAGTTTATATAACTGGGAATAAAATTTACTTTTGTTCTCTGAAACCTGGGGAGAATCTACCAGTATACTTACTGCTTGTTATCTTCTGCCTTTTGCAGTTGAAAGAAAAAATGAAGGAACAGTTGTGGAACATCCTGTTTGCAGAACGGGGCCATGGGGTCAGTATGTTTCGAACAAAGAAGACTCGAGACCTAGTTGTAAGAGGCATCCCAGAGGCATTAAGAGGAGAACTCTGGCTGCTCTTCTCAGGTATTGCATAACAAGTGTAATTGATTCATTTTGGGAGTCATCATTGGTAATTTTCATTGCAGAGTGATTCCATTAATTTTGGTAGAATTACCCTGACACATTACTTCAGTAATACCTGGAGATTCATGAGGTACCTCAGTAGTCACCAAAATTTTTACTCAAATTGCAAACAATCAGATAACTGCCTTACTGTTGTCCTCTAAGACCATGCAATGCAATGTGTTGGCAGGTGCTGTAAATGATATGGCATCCAACCCTGGTTACTACACTGAATTGGTGGAAAAATCCTTAGGAACATGCACTTTGGCTACTGACGAAATCGAACGAGATTTACGTCGCTCCTTACCTGAGCATCCTGCTTTTCAAAGTGACACAGGAATTTCTGCCCTCAGGAGAGTTCTTACAGCTTATGCATACAGGAATCCACAAATTGGATATTGTCAGGTACAGCAGTTTTGAGAGTTGTAGTGCTGGTTGTTGAAATATTAGCTCATGATGGCAGTATGGTAGCACCTCATAAAATCTGTCACAGGAATGTGGAATAGTTTCTTGCTTAGTGGTTCACTTACTTAGTTTATTTCATGCCATTGTGTAAAATGAGTTTTTACATTGTACTTGAATTAGTTTTAAGTGCTGTCATGTCCACTTCATAGATGCATTGGCATTATAACTAGACATATAGCACTCAAAAATATTTTTATATACTTTAAATACTCTCTTCTGTATTTAATAACATAGAAGTAAAACTCTTGTCCTGAATATGGCTGTAGGTTATCCCAGCACTTTAAAAATGGGCTGTAAGGTGCTTTCAGAAATACAAGTTCTAAGAAGTAATACCAGTTGTGTTTTCACCATATTTTCTTTTAAATGTTTCCTTTCCTGTTTGAATGTTGCAGGCAATGAATATCCTGACATCAGTGCTTCTGCTGTATGCTAAAGAGGAGGAAGCATTCTGGCTTTTGGTTTCTGTGTGTGAAAGGATGCTCCCTGACTATTTCAATCGCCGAATCATTGGTAACATCCATCTGCCTTTTTATCTGTCTTAAATTGAATATCTGTCTATATTGAATGTCCATGGTTATTTATTAAGAACAAATGTAAGGAGTGAGCTGAAGACTGACCTGTGGAGAGAAGTCATTGCATTTGGTTTGGTATTGTGGAGTAAAAAATGAAGGTTACGGAGAACATCCCATGACTCCTCCTTAAATAGGTGTGGATGCGATTTTCAGATATTGTCAGTATTCTAGGCATAACTGCTCAGGAAATAGTGAGTTAGACTATTATACTGTTCTTTTGGAATTATAACCGCATTTCATACTATTTATTTGAAACTTAGCCCGTTTAGATAAAGGAAAAGGAGTTACTCCAGGTCCAGACTTAGACTTTGATCTCTTATGCAGTTCCTACAGGTGTATATGCTAGAAGAAAATGGGGTGTGAAGTTTCTCTCTCGTTGCAGAGGGAGTGTATTGGCTGTCAGGAGAGTCACTGTAAGCAATCACCGAAGTGCCAACACACTTCATGAATGCCCAAGGCTCTGGCCTCATGCATGGAGAGCACAGCTTCCAGCACGGGGGAAGGAGCCAGTGGTTCCATGTAGCTGGACCTGTGTGTGCTTGTACAACAAAGGTGCACTGGGACAGGAACTTTGTTTCTGGCCGGTGCTCTGAGAAAAGTGTGCTTCTCTGTATTAAGATTTGGGTGGTGGTTTTATTATCCTTTCCCTGCAGGTGCCTTGGTAGATCAGGCAGTGTTTGAGGAGCTCATCAGGGTTCACCTGCCTCAGTTGACAGACCACATGACGGACATGACTTTTTTCTCCTCGGTCTCTCTCTCCTGGTTCCTTACCCTTTTTATCAGTGTGCTGCCAATTGAAAGTGCAGTCAATGTGGTGGACTGTTTCTTCTATGATGGAATAAAGGCAATCTTGCAGCTGGGCCTTGCAGTGCTGGAATACAACATGGAGAAGTTGCTCACTTGTAAGGATGATGCAGAAGCAGTCACTGTTCTCAACAGGTATCAGTATAACTGTTACTCCTTCAGGTTACATAGCAGCTCTATAATTGCATATAGGTAAGTCATTCTGAGGTAGCTGAGAAGACAGCTAGCCAAGACTTCCAAAGGCTTCAAAGGAATTAGTGTT
The DNA here is from genome assembly GCA_013397975.1 of Machaerirhynchus nigripectus. Taxonomy (NCBI): domain Eukaryota; kingdom Metazoa; phylum Chordata; class Aves; order Passeriformes; family Dicruridae; genus Machaerirhynchus; species Machaerirhynchus nigripectus. The sequence goes on along the minus strand of VZRQ01005219.1, from coordinate 2,745,788 downwards.
CATCTCAGGCTGAAATTCTGGAAGAGGTGGCTGGAAAGTGGGCCTGGATTCTTTGAAAATCCCATCCTACATTCAAGTTCTTCTAAAACCAAAACTGTTTTGTGAATTTTAAAGAAAAATCAATGTGCTTTTTACCTTGAATTTATATGATGTATAGAAGGCAGCTTTCTTTAATGATGAGATGATCTAAAGCACATTATGACTGTTCCAGACAGTTCAGGAATCAACTTACAGGCAGCAAATTCTTCAGCTCAGTTCTTGTAGTATAGGCTGCTGAATCCTCTGCTGTTAATGGTTTAAAACAGAAGTAAGACCAAAAAAATGTGATGAGTTCAATCATGACAAGATGTTTGTTCTATGGTAGCAACATAAAGCGCACCTTAAGGTGACGTACTGCAAACAGAACTTGCACAGTTTTTTCTTCACTAACTAAATTCTCTTGTTGATGTTGTGGTTGTGTATCATGGAGTATTAAAACAGCAAAATTACTCTGCTATAGGAGTTAACAAGTTATGACTGTTAAGAACTGATAATAAGAATTTCTGTTTAGTGAGACTTTTACATGTTGCACGTTTGAATGGGGTAGGAGCTACAGAGCTATTGAGGAAAATGTAGTTTTTGTTATGAAACCATGCAGTCTGGTGTTTATTGTAAAATCTGGCCTCCCCACTGTATCTATTTAGGTTGGTTATATAGGGTGATAAATAGGTACAGATCAGGCCTGTCTTTGGCTTATACATCTGGGGGAATTAGGACTGTCTTGTTCACAGTTCAGGACAAGCCTTTTTCTCTGTCCCACTTAGTACAACTTTGCTGTATGGATTAGAAAACCAGGGGAATGCCAAGTGGAAGGGAACTTGGAAAGGGTCTAGTTTAACTTCCCACTCCAAAGGGGATTACTGCTAGCACTATGTCACATAAGCTCAGTCTTAAAAATTCCAAAGGCTAGAAGCTCTACAGCCTTCTCTGGGTGGGCAGTTCCCATGTTTGTGTATCTTTGTTACTATTACAGCACATTTGTGCTACCAACTCTGATATTCTTAGCTTATTCTCTGTGCACTTTTTCTTCAGCAGATGCCAATGCTATTGTTTTATTGTGATAAACTGGTTCTTGCTGATTTCTCATGTGTTTGCTTTGTGCAGATTTTTTGACAGTGTCACTAACAAAGACAGTCCTTTGCCTCCAGCTGTGCAGCAAGGTTCCAACCTCAGTGATGCAAAGAGTGACCATCCAAAAGTGGACATCACTGACCTGATCCGAGAATCAAATGAAGTATGTGTTCTTGTGGGTATGTTTTTTCATCCTGTGCAGTGTTTATGTTTCATGGGCTAATTCAAAACAGTGCAGTGGCATTGCACAAACTAGGGAAGAAAATCTGTCTGGATTGGTTGAAATTTGGCTCTGTGTTTTGTTGAGCCTCACTGAAAAACTTACAGCTTATGGGATAGGTTTGCTTTTCTGTTGTTTTGGGTTTCTAACTGCTGAGGAGGTCTTTCTAGTCTGTCCAGAGTGGAGTTCTTTAGATTCACCACAGGTCATGTATTACCATCCCTCATTCATGTTATTGGTATGTTAACTAAATGACAAAATACAGCAGAAACAGCCTTTGTGTTATACTAATTTGAGGCTGAGTATTGCACATTGCAGATACTGGTAACTTTTGACATAACAATGTATATGGGAAACTGTACTTGAGTAGTTTGTGGTATGGGTTAAATGGCATCTAGAGATACGTTGGGTGAGGAAGACCAGCTGTACTCTTTTAGTACTTTCTTTCCATTTGCAAGTTTACTTTCTGCAATGTTAAGCTTTGGAGCTCTGCATTGGGGAGGAAATATATCTAGTTTCTCCTTTTTGTCCCCAGATTTGCATCAGACATTTTTTTCCCTTGCCATGATGTGAATCAGAGTATTATTCTACTTGTAGATAGGTTTCTGCTCAGCCCACTGGAAGTGAAAGGCAAGCAAGCTGAGAGAAAAGATATGTTCACATTTTGCTTTTTCTGTTAACTGGTTTCTTTTATCTGTGTGATAGTTCTTTTGTTTTCTGATTCTCAGTCATGTTTCTAGTAAAAATCCACAGTACATCTCTTTTGAAAAAGATATCCTGACCTTGACTCAGAAAAGATTAACTAACTGTAACTTGTACAATTTAGAAACTGTCTTCTTTGATTTTTTTCTGAGAAGAGGGTGTTCCTTTTCATGGGGTGAACAATGACAAGAAGCAGAAGCTCAGTTTCTCTTGGAACTGTCTTTATAGCACTGGGCTAATCATACAAAACTCTGTTCTGCTGTAGTATTGTTTTACAAGAATGTTACACTGAAGAATCGTGTTTGGAAAATGCTTTCAGATTCTTGAAAAAAAGTTGCAAGGTATTATGGGTCTTTCTTGTCATGATGAGAGCTTAAAATGAGGATGAATACTTGCAGAATAGATACCAGAGACAGTAAATAATGAAGTGCTGTATGTTGCATTCAGAAGTGTAAGCTGAAGCTTTCACAGAGATGGAATCAAGACTAAAAAACAAAAATTCACTTTCTTCTGCAGGAGACTGCACCAAAGCAATAGTCTCTGATTTGGTATGGCTTTTGAACATTGTTTTGGGCAGATCTTTGAACCTGAATCTTCCACTTCCAAGCTGACAGCTCTGTTCTTAGGCCCATATCCCAGTTTCTATCTCACAGCCCCTTTTTCAAATGCAAATTGTTGTCTTCAGTTGAAACTGAGTTTCTTCAGTGCTGCCAAGTGTCTCATATTTGAGAATTGCTCATACAAAGAGTCAATTTCCTGCTTCCCATTTTGACCAGGCAGTTAATTTCAGCACAGTTGTGGTCTGGTGAAGGGTTTTATTTTCATACCACTGTGGAAATAAAATAAAACAAATTTTGAAATGGAAAGATTGCTGCAATGGAGAGTTGTCATTCTGCAAATAGGTTACAAATTATGGAGAGGTGAACAGAGATACTCTCTGTGATACTGTTGTTTTGTACAGATGTTCACAAGATAAATGAGTTTTAAGTGAAAAGGTATGGAGTTGAATTTTAAAATATAGTTCAGTTTCATGCCTTTGACTCAAGCACAAATGCAGATTCTTTGGTGGTCTAATCAGGATGAAGGAGTCATGTTTACCTAGAGAATGGAAGACTGTATAACATTGCATTAATTTTCACATTGCATTAATTTAGAGTTACATTATATATTGTATTTATATTCTTACTAAGGCCATTGCACAATATCAGTGCTCAGAAGCCAGACCAGAGAATGAGTTATGATTCAGAGATGCAATTTCTCTCTGCTTCTACTTTGTTTCAAGCCAGAAGGATGCTGGTAGTGGTCTCCACAGGAACATAGAAATACAGTCCTGGAAGAAAACTTCACAGGTCATCCAGTCCAGCTTCCTGTCCAACATCTACCGAGATCATCCTTTAAAAAGTCTAGTGTTGCTAAAGCAGTTCAACAAAAGAAAATCTGGCAAAACTTTAGTCCATTATAGGGTTTCTCTGCCCATGTGGGAAAATATCCCAGATAATTTGTCTCGGATGCTCTTAAAGCACTTTTGAGGAGAGTTGGTTGTGGTTTTCTCTGTAGTTCCTTGTTGCTATTAGGTGGTTGTTCATCATTTACCCTTTCAAGTCTGGTCATAGAATCAGTTATAGAATAGTTTGGGTTGGCAGGGGCCTTTAAAGACCCTCTAATCCAATGCCCCTGCAGTGAGCAGGAACAGCTAGATCAGGCTGCTCAGTTGGAGTCCAGCCTCATCCTGACTCTAAAGTTAGAAGAATGAGTCCTACAGATTGCTCTCCCAAAAGGGAGTTGCCAGATCTATTACTTTTTCTAGATTTAATACAACCAGTTCCTTTAACCTTTCATCAAAGTTAATGTGCTCAGACTCTTTGGTCTGTGTTGCAATTTTTCATATCTTGTTTAAAGGGCATTGCTGATAAGGGAACAAACACACTGCAGAAAAGCTTCTGGAAGTCCTGCCTAGTTTGGTTATTTATCACTCATTTGTTCTCAAAGTTTGTTACCAGAAGTTTTTCCCATGGTGCATGGTGGTTGTGGTTAGGCCATGTCTTCCTGATCGCCTGTGCTGCTGAAAAGTGTCAAAAAACTTATAGAAGGGAAGTTGAATCTGCTGTTTCAGTTCTACTGAATTTCCTCATAGAAGGAAGTTAAATTGATCTGACATGGTCTTGATAAAGAATGTTGATCTGTTTTGATCTCCTGGTTTCTGTTTATATTTTAATTGTTTTAATTTGTTCCATGATTTCTCTGGTAATTTGTTTCATTTGTTTTTGACTCCTATCCCACTTTTCCTTAAAGGTAAATGCATTTATTCTACTTCAGTGGTCAGACACCTTTTCTGTCCTTCAGAAATTACAGAGGTAGCTAGAAATGATTCAGAAATTACTTAGCTAATTTCTTAATTTCACTAGACTGAACTTCAAACCCTGACAAAATGCACGTCTCAGACTTTGCTGCCTTGCAGTAGTAGTCACCATGTGATAGCAGAGTTGGGTATAGAGCCAACACATAGTAAAATCCCTTCCTTTGTCTTCCCACAGAAGGAACTACTCCAGTTTCTTCTTTCTCCATTGCTCTCTGAAACACTTTTAAACACCCTTTTAAAAGTTACACTGGTTAGGGAGAATGTTAGTGCTCTAATAAATTATCTTTTCCTCAGAGTTTCTGTGATCTTCCTTTGTGTCCATGCCTGTATTGTGCTTAGCTGCAAGAAAGATAAAAATACCTGTTTAGATGTGTCTCCCAACAGTTGATTGCATGGAATGGTGCTTTTCTTCTTAGAGATACGGCGATATTCGCTATGAGGATGTTGAGAGCTTGCGCTGCAGGAACCGGCTTTATGTGATCCAGACCTTGGAAGCCACGACCAAGCAGAATGTGGTGAGTGACTTGGAAGAGCTTCAGCCTTCTCTCTGATAAAATTCATTCCCTTTTGGAAGGTTCTGAGAAGAGCTACCGTTTCCAGGGCCAAACATATGATTTTATACACTGAACTGCCTCATGTCTGCAGGGTCTGTTAACTGAGGCTTAGCCTGTGATGTTTTCAGTCTGTGAATCACAGCATGACCTTCTGGTCTCCTTACAGGTAACACCATCAGCACCCACTTCTAAAGGCTGGAATATCTCTCCCACTTTGTGTGGATTGGAACAGGCTGACCTATATTTCTATCTGCTGATGTTAATGCATTTCTCTTAGAGGCATAGGGCACTGTACAGTAAAACAATTAAGCACCTGCTTTTTTACTCTGGGAAGCAGCACTGAAGAGGTTATTGTAGTGCATTCAACAGGGGTTGCTTTTTGTCTGTGATGTGTGTGAATGTCTGGTAGTGTGGCAGCTCTGTGTCTGCCTATCTCATCCTTTCAGTTCAGACTGCTGCATGAAGGTGGAGGTTGTGAGGAGCTGTCTTTGTTTGCCTGTTTTCTTCAGTGGTTCATTTCCAATACCTGATGATAATACTAGTCTGTCCACCACCCAGTGCTTCTTTCTGTAGTAAATGTGGCTTGAAGCAACAGAAACTAAATGCTGGTGGTTATGCTAAGATGGTATTGTTGTATTTCATTTTACAAAACATATATATTGTGAAGATGGAAGCTGGTCTTACAGCAAACTTCGTTTTAAAAAGCTGTGAAAATTTTTTTAATTTAAAAAAATGAGGATTCAGCTTCTCTGTTGAGAGCTGAACATGCATTTGCCCATTTAAAAGGAAACTGTATGTTATGTCATTATAAATAATCACAAATATTAGGGAATTTTATATCCTGAGTTTCGTAGTGTAGGCTCCATGTATGTTAGTAATGTGACTGGCTTTAAGCTTTTCTTTTTTTTTGAGGAATTATTTACTTTAATCTATAATCTTCTGATTAGTTTTTAAAAGAAGTGCTATTCTTAATTCTAATTGTAACATGCCAAAACCTGGAATATGCAAACAGTGTCGCTTAATGTAATGTTAGGTCTCCCATAATTTTATTCTATGGCCTTATTCCAAAGAGGGAAAACCCATTAATTAATTTTTTCTTAATTTTGTTTCAGCTACGTGTTGTGTCTCAAGAAGTAAAATTCAGTCCTTGTGATCTTGAAGAGCTTTATGAATTGTTCAAGGTAATGTGCCATTTTCCTCACTTACTAAACAGACTTTGAAATGGTTTTAATAAACAGAGATAAAGGTTGGACTCAATATATGTCTTACATGCCAGCTGTAAATCTGATTACATAGTTAGCTCCTCACATCTTTCCCCCAGAGAGACTTGTTGTTTCCTAAACTTGTTGTTTTCCTAAAACCTAATGTTTTATCATTGCTTTGCAGAAGGAGCACTTTCTTTCCTGTTACTGGAGTGTAAACAGTCCTGCCCTGCAACATCACGATGCCAGTCTGCCCTACCTTGACCAGTACCGGATTGACTGCCAGCAGTTCAGGGTTCTCTGCCATCTCTTGAGCCCCTGGGCACACTGTGCAAACAGAGACTCCCTGGCCCTTTGGACATTCCGGCTGATGGATGAGGGCTCCAACTGCCTTATAAACTTCAAACAATTTGCCTGTGTTCTTGGTATGTCAACAACACATACACAAACACATTCACGAGGCTCTTGGGAGTAGTCCTGGGGTGTATCCCCTTCCATACACTACACAGAGAGCTAAGGAGACTCAGTCAACACAGGGTCACATAGCGTGATTTTTATCGCAGACAGAATAATCCTCGCTTGGAGATTAAATTTAAATATGGCTTGGCCATCAGAATATCCAAAAATGAAGAATGGTCTGATCTCATTGCCCAGCCTGTTTGGTTTATGATAAATCTTCATACTAAGTCATCTTAGACACAGATTGTCCAGGATGACCAATGCCTTATATCTCTGGGGAACTGAAAGTTTTCTTGGCTCACTGTTCTGCTCCTTTCATCTTGTTTTCAAAGTGGTATTGTTCAGGAAACAAAAATTTAAGGGAAATGCGGAGACGTTAGTGCTATATTTCTTTAGTGCTGTGGTTTTATTTTAGTAAGTCATAGACATTATTAGTGTTCTTTCCTCGGTGTAGGCTAACTCCAGGCTCAGCCACTGGTGATAGTGCTTTCCTTAAGCTTCATCTCTAACTATACTCCCTGTAAGGTAGGGCACATGTCCAGTTCCAGCCTCCCTGGGTTGTATTTGTTTAGGTTAAATGAGTGTTTAAAGTTTGGTCCAGTTGAATAGACTGTCCTTTCCCCTAACAGATACGATGTATAATGGAAGCTTCACTGACAAACTCAAGCTTCTTTTTAAGTTGCACATCCCTCCAGGTAAGTGAGAAGCAGTGGCATTTGGGGAGAGCTGTTTCTGGTCTTTGTCATCATTATTACTGCTTTGGTAATACCTGGGTGCCACGAACCCACTTTATTCAATCATTTATTGCAGCTTTTACTGAAGTAGAATCTCTAAGCCCTTACAAAGGGGATGATCTTTCGAAAGAAGAACTGATCCACTTCAGCCAACTCAGTGGTAAGCTTCAGAGTGTGAGGTTTTTGCGTGCAGAATACGAGAAGGGATCCATTACTTATCCTGTAAAAATGGGGATTTCTTCTGAAAACGAAATCCAGTAAATCGTATCCCTGTTAACAGAATCCTTTGTGAAGAATTTCTGTAGATAGTTATAATTTAATAAAGTTGTGTAGAATTTGTGGGTAGCTCATCTGATGGTTGAATTCAAAGGCCATGGGTCTTTACAAGGAAATAGCAGAGTGTATTTGGTTGGCATTTTTCAATATTGTAGGCATCCTGTTGTGGTGTTGAAGTGATGGCTGTTCTATTTTTGCATTCTGGGAATAAAGGGATGGTATTTTCTGCCTCAAGAATTAAAATACCAAATCCGTACTTACTTTGAGGCACATAAGCAAGTGTTTCAAAATTCAAACCTGAAAAAGATTTAGTAAGTTTATGGAGTTGATAAAATAATCTGTTGCAATTACTCTTGAAAGCTGTGTGATTTTTGTAGGGAAGACAGATCCCCTTTTGGTTTTTTAAATCTGCCCAAAGTAGATAATATATAGGTACTGTTCCTGCTGCTCTTCAAGTCATAGACCACGAGCATTATAAAGATTATTTGATATAATTGATAACAGTTCCATTGGTTATCTTCTGCCTCACAGTGGCTTCTATTTTTATAGCAAATATGCAGATTTTACCATATCGTTTCTTCTTTACCTAATCTGTGCTGAGAACATTGAGGGTCTTTCCCCTTAAGGAAGGAATTTTTGATAAGGGAAATTAAACATTTGTCCTCTTTTCTGAAATAAATAACTTGTTTGTTTGTTTGTTTGTTTCTTCTCCTAAATTGTAGTTTCATCTGTTGAGGATAGTCTTGAAAGTGATTCTTTGAAGAGCAGCCCAGAAAAAGGTAAAAGAATCCTGGTGGCACATTTGGTAACTGTGTCTTCTGGGGGAGTAGAGATGGGAAAGTGTGTGCTGACAGAGTATATTAAGTAACATCATCCTTAGTGTGCTGCTAACATTCCATCCACTTATATAAGTGTAGTCATGGGAGCAAAAGGGCAGTGTAAACTCTGATCCTATGGAGTCCTTGGCCCCACCACTCTGTTGAGAAGGAATGACATTGAAGATGCCAATTCTTTTGCTTATCATCTCTTAGTTCTTGTGGGAAGCTCTTAGTTCTTGTTTGTTCACTTCTTTTTTTTCACTTCTTCCACTTCAAAAAGGGAAGGGGAAGGTTGATATTCAGGCATATCTGAAGCAATGGCAAGATGAACTTCTTAAAAAAGAAGAAAACATCAAGGATTTGCCAAGAATGAATCAGGTAAACTGTCTGAGTCTTATTTAAGCCTATTTTGTCATGAAAATTTACCCTTTAAGTCCTGTTACAATATTTCTAAAGGATTTGTAGGATCCCCTAAATTTGAAATCTTCACATCAATCCTTAGACTGTGGCTTTTTAAAACTGCTGTAATGTATGAAGAGAGGGAATTTGAGACACAGAGAGGTTTCTCAGAGCTGGTCCATGCTGTCATTAGAGCAGCTGCCCCAGGTGCCTGGCAGCAGCAGGCACTGGACTGAGAGCACAACAGGTGGTGAAACAGGACAGTTGTGTTGCTCTTTGCTGAACAGTCTCCTCTGTATCTCTCTGTAGTCTCAGTTCATCCAGTTCTCAAAAACTCTCTACAATCTGTTCCATGGGGATCCTGAGGAGGAGCTCTTGTATCGGGCCATCGCGGTGGTGACCAGCCTCCTGCTGAAAATGGAAGAAGTTGGCAGAAGACTGCAGAGTCCCATGTCACCTGTCAAAAGTCCAGCTGCTGTTACAGAGATGGCTGCTGAAGTCCCCAGAGAGAGGCAGGAGGAAAGCAGCTCTGAGCAGACTGAAGGCAGTAGGGCACAGAGTTTGGGAGGGAACCATGAATGGTCTTTTGCCTTTGAACAGATTCTGGCATCCTTATTAAATGAGCCAGCCTTTGTGAGATTTTTTGAAAAACCTCATGACATAAAAGCTAAAATAGAGAGTGCTAAAAATTTACAACTTAAAGCAAGAACCAGAGTGTAATTTTCTTTACCTTTGACTCTGAATTAATCACATAAAATGCTTACAAATGAAGGCTGTAACTATGGAAATCAAGTCTGGTGTTTACATAGGGAATGAAGTTTGAAGAATTAGCTTTAATTATCAGATTACTGGTATGTAATGTAAATAAAAATAGTTTGAAGCACAATCACTTTCTTGCATTGTTCATAAGTTTCACTCCAAAAAAAAGGGACTGAATAACAAACTGTCTTTACCATGTTACTAAAACATGCAGCATTGCTTGGAGATACTGGGTGTGTACCTGTTGCAAACCTATCTGAATGACTTGTTGTTAGAGTGGGTGGGTTCTCCAGGTTCATTTCTATTACTGTGATAAAAGGAATGACTTTTTCCCATTTTCACTTTAAAGGAGTATCAGCAGCTTGGAGGTTGTCTTCCACATTAATTAATTATTTCCAAACTTGCATGTGGACTGGGGTCAAAGCAGGGTGAAGACTAAGAACAGAGGCTGTGGTAGCACAAGACCATGAGATAAGAAAAGGAAGTTTCCCTGCTCTCAGTTCCTCTGCTTTGATGTTACCCATGGGTCTGGACTCCAGCAGATTCCAGTGCCTCATCAGCAGTTTGCAGACTGCATTCTCCCAGCCCACCTCTCAGGTTTTGCAACAAAAAACCGGTTGCCTGCTTTTCTAGCTCGGCCTAGAGATCTCTTTCCTATTTTCATACCAATCCTCCTACAAAAAAAGGTGAAAAGGATGGAAGTTTATTTGTTCATCCAGGCTGCACAAGGATGCAGAAGCTAATATTGATTGTTTGAAATCAAGGGAAAGCAGTGGCTAAATCTGTCTGACCACATGGTGGTTGTACTTTATCTGGCAAGAAGAGCCATTGTTGTCTTCTTAGGAGCATGTTGATGAAATGCAGAATTTTGCTGGTGTTTGGAAAGCCCAAGCACAGGCCACCTGTAGCTGAATGTTGACTATTGAGCTGCTCAGGGACAGATTGCAGTTGCTTCTTTGCCTACCCTGAGTCCGTATCTCAACCCAGTAATTACTATTGCTTTTCTATAGCACTCTGGATTATTGCTGCTGTAATATTTTCCATCTGTCAGGATTCAAGGCAACAAGAAAATCTCCTTGAATCCAACTTGTTATTTTTAATATAGAAAATATAATATAGTAGAGATCCTGTGGAGGAAAGCTCTGCCAGTGTAAATGCTGAGAAATGTTGACCTTGAATTTTTGGTAACTGGTGCTAGAAGGCGTTCAGAGAAGGAGGGTAAGAGCTTGTATTTTAACAATGTATTTTAAAAATGCCTGTTTCTAAAGCCTGTATAACAATCTATCTCTGCAGAGCAGCATATTTTTATACTGTGCATGTTTTTTTAAAGAAGCAGAATGGGGATGGTATCTTTCTGAGGCTTTTCTTGCAATACTAGTGTGAATGAAGAATAAAACAAATTTCTGACTTGTGTTACAGGCACTTTGTGAAATACCATCATTGCAGTTGGTGTTAAATCTATGAATTATGTCCTATACTCTCCCCGATACTCTCAGGTATTAATGTTAAATAAAGTTCTACTGAAGAAGTCCAAAAGCTTTATCATATATGTGGAGAATGAGGAAGCTTTTTTCAGAAGCTTCACAAAGTAATTGCACTTGATACAATATAGTGCTGATTTGTATTTTTATGTATAAAATATAAAGACTAATTTATCCATATCTGTGGATATGGATAGGGCCACACTGTATTACTTATTTTCAAATGTATTTACTCACTGTTTTCACAAAGTTGTTTAGAAATATAAAGCAGATTATATTGTTGTTCTAGTCCAGGATGTACTCAGATAAGGTTTGATCAGTGAGTAATTCTACTGCAAATAGCCATGATGAAATTGATGGAGCCTCATGAAAATAGATACAGCTGCCCATCCCAAAAGCTTTTGTTGCTTTATGAGAGATATTGTTGATGTCAACAAGTAGTCAAAGCTGTGAACTGTTTGCTAATCAAGGTAACAGAAATATGAAAGTCTTAAAAATCAAGGACTTTTTTTGATTGAGAGAGCTAAGATGTGAAGATCTAAATACAGAAGAGGGTGGTGAAGGTACTTGTAAAGCACAACAACCTTCTGTTGTTACCTGGTTGCAAAAAGGTGCTCAGTTTGTTCAATACCCTTTTCTATCAGTGCTCACCCAAGAGACTGTAGGGCCTTTGCCAGCTGGGTAGTAGCTCTTGTCAGATGTCGTATCTATGTAAAAAGAAACATTACCAGCATATATATATCAAAATAGATTTAAGGTGAGAAGTTAGGATATGTAGGGGAACACTAACTTCTATTAACTGCATGGATTTTTTGTTCAATTTTTTTCCCAAAACGGGTGGTGTCTTTTAATTGTTCCTGTAACACACCTGCAGGCTGATCCGGGAAGACTCGTCACAGTGACCAGGCTTCCAGTCTCAGCAGGATGGAGGGTGGAGCGAGGTCACTTCCAACAGGCTGGCAGCATTCAGGCAACGGCCCAACTGGCAGGTTTTTCCTTTTGGAACCTCTGGATCATGGGCTGATCCTCTGGGGAAATGTTGATGTACCAAGTGCCAGTGATTTCCAAGCAGTGTGACCCAGAGGTATGTTTGCTGAGCTACTACCACACTGCACCAGAAGCCAAGCTCCGCTTGTGACAGAGAAACTCTGGAGTTAGTGTTTAGCTTCTTTCCTTCCCCTTCCTATTCCAGCTCCATTCCATCATTCCAGAGAGACTGGTTAACAAACAGATGCAGGTTTAGCTGGGATTGGCAGAGCTAGAACAACAGCAGCTCGTTCCCTCCCTTCACTCCTGAAGAGTGACACCTTGACTTCAAAGCCCTGCAGAGTCAGGGACAGAGATCCCTGTGCCATACAGCTCCTTGGCCAGGTGAAGTTGGTGATGCAAAGATGACCCCAGACGCCCATCACATCACCTGAGGGCACTGGGTGTGCACACAAACAGGAAGCAGTTCTGTTGTGTCACTTCACTCATCTGTGTTACTTTTTTTCTGTAAGTCTCCAAGAAGTTTTCTGCCTTTATTTTCAGGTTCACTCATCGGAAATAAATGAAGGTGCATCATTCAGTACAAAATAGACAGTTGTAGGTAGGCTGTAGATTGCTACAACTACTGATGTTGTTGGTACAGTTTGACAATTGCAGTGCCTGCTGCAGCGTCACCCCTGTGACTTGGCAGCTGTGTCATGGTGACCCCCCAACACTGACAGTGGCTGCTGGGGACACTGCACAGTCCTTCCTTGTGGCTGGGCCGTTGTTGCTCTCTACTAAGACGCCTTTTGTCAGATGTAATCAGGAGCCTGGGGACACAGCCAGCAGAGCTGTGATGTTTCCTCAGTCTTGCCGTGGGGAATGTGCTGCTCTGGAGCCTGGCGCTGCTCCCTGTGCTCCGGGAGACCAGTGACAGCCCAGACCCCCACAAGGAACTGGCTGCTCTGTGTGCCCAGCTCAGGGCTTGGGCATGTGAGGGGAGGGAATAGCTCAAAAGATACCAGCTCTTTCCACCATGGGGGAGAACTGATGGTAATTCAACCAGTAGCATTTCCCAGGACATGGAAGTGGCTGCTGCCATGTGATACAGAAAAATCACTTTCTGTTTCCATCCTTTCCTAAAACAAGCCACTTGTTCATCACTCTAATGGCTGAATAATAATGTAATTTTAGAAGAGTTTGCTACTATAGTGACTAAGAAATAGCTGTGTGTTGATTTTATCAGAAGTTTCTCATCCAGTTGTACCTTACAAGGTTCTTGATTGTGATTGCTGTTGTTATCTGGACTAAAACATAAGGAAATATTCTGATTTGTTGCCAGAAAAATAGGCTATTCTATCTTTTTTGCTATAGCTTTGTCACTTTACCAAGATGGCAGCACATGTTTGTGTTGACAGATTGGCTTTTATACAATGTGTTGTATGCAGAGGTACTGTAAGACGAATGGGATGTTAAATAAAATATTGTTTCCCTTAAGAAAAAAACCCCTGTGTTTGAGGCACTATTATTTCTTGTGATGGCCTGTTGCAGAAGTTCCTTTAAGAGTGTTGGTCATGTTAGAGCCACATTTAGTCAGTGCTTTCCAAAACAAGGAGCAAGCCAAAGCCCCTGCTGGGACAGCAGCCTCCCAGAAGCAGAGGAACAGTGGAGACCTGGATCTTGCAGGCTGGGACTAGCTTAGCCTGGAGTACAGCCTGAGCTGGCTTCAGTGCTGAGCTGGTGAGTGAGAGAGCCCAGGAATACTGTCACTTGCTTTTTGCATCCAAATTCAAAGAGTGTGCAGACCCTGATCCCTTGTTCTTTCTAATTTATGCATTGCTCCTATTGCCTCTGGCACTGGTCACAGAAATCCAGGTCCTTGTCCTGAGCCCCGTCGCTTCAGCTGTCCATGCACACGGACACAATGGCTGCTGCTCTTGTCTCCCCTGGAGAGTAGGGATCAGATCCCCAACAGACCCACACCACCCAGGGAATAACAACAGTACATAGTGTGTAAGAGGTCTTATAAGTATTATTTATTTCGTCTTATTTTTTTTTCTTTTAAATACTATGTACAATCTGTTTAAAGCTTGTCAAAATGCACGGGCTCCCATTCAACGGAGCTGTGCAGGGACATAGATTCAAAACAAGAATAAAATCTTTACTGTTCATCTTCATAAGACACTTACTTTTCCCCCTTACAAAATACTTTTAAGAATAGTAACATTTATAAATGTATTTATATTCAACATCATATAAAATAAACCAAGATTTATACTCAGTTCTTGACTTTTTCTTATTTTCTTTTTTTTCCTTGCATGGACTATATACAATATATACAGTAACTTCTCATTGTGTTTGTCAAATCAGCCTGATTGTACCCACCAGGCTTTAGCTTATATGTACAAATATGCTAAAAGTGCAAGACTTTATTAATTAAAGCTGCCTGTGTTTTCAGAGGTCTGGAATTGTGTGGCCTATATATATTTATATATAGATATACATGTACATACATATAAATGTATATTAAAAATACATATATCTATATATAGAGTTGTAGTATATAGGTACTTGTGTACTAGAAAACCTCAGAACATTTATGATTGATAGGTCAACACTGACACTGGAGGCCAACCCTGCTGCCATCGGCCACGTCCCTGCCCTCTGCTTGTCACCAACAGGTCACACTTGTGTATTCTTGTAAGTGGCTGGGGGGGTGTGAACCAAACCCACCAGCAATCCTCAATTCCAAATGAGTCATAAAACACAGGTCATAGCTAACACCGAGGTAAACAAATACAAGTCAACCTGAATAAAGAGATTTTTTATCCATCTATTTTTTTGAGAGTGAATGACAATATAAGGCAAAACCCCCCTGGCCCTGACTCAGGCTCCCCCTTGGCTGGAGACAGGCTGAGCAAAGACCAAGCAAGCCCCAGAAAGGGATGGTGGGATTTTGTCCTTTGGAGCATGTCGAGAAAACAAGGCCCTACCCCTGAGGCAGTGCCTGGGACTGTGCAGCCCCCGTGCACCAGCAGCGAGGCCAGCGGCTGGGGGGGCTCTGCGAATAAGGGGGGGGCACATGATAAAGTGCATTTTTAGGTCTCTGGTTTTAGCAAGGCTGATCTAACATGTAAACATCCTCACCAAGCTCCTGTGCTCCTCGCTGGGAGCTGTGAGCAGGGGCTGTGCCCCCAGCCCTCTGCCCCTGCAGCCCAGCGCTGCCCTCAGCAGGGCTGTGCCCAGGGCACGGCCCCATCTGGCGCGCCCATCGCCCCCCACCTCCCCCAGAACCCCTTCCCAACCCTATTTTTTTTTGGACTCACTGTCAAAGCCACAGCAATGTCAGAAAACTGCTCTGCCTCAGCTACCTCCCTACCAAGCCCTGTTAAAAAAAATACATCCCCCAAGCCCCTGACCCCAACCACCACCACCTCCGAGATCCATTTGATTGCCGCCTGCCGTGTCTGGGCTCATGTGTGCTGGTGGGACACTGCAGACAAGCCATGGGGATGTGCTGGGGTGATGCAGGTTTAATGGGGAAGCCAATGCAGGGCCTTTCCCTCCAGCCAGACACCCTGAGCCACAATCATGTTATGTGCCAAGGCTATGGTGGAAAAAATCCCACAAACAACTCCCAGAAATACAACCCCCTCCTACTGCACCCTCATGAGCAACCCTGCTGCCATAGAATGGGGAGAGGGAGACCCTAAACTAATAGTGCTTTATAAACAGAGGTTTCCTACCCTGAAGGCTCTGTGCTGGCCCTTACTGCAGCACAAACCTGCAGAGTAGGAAAGCCCCAGCTGTTATTATTTCAGCTCCAGTCTGCCCCACAAAGGCAGGTGTTCCACATCCCACTACCAGCAGTGAGGTGACCCCAGCCCATGGCTCTGCTGCAGCCACGATTTCTTGTGATGGTTTGAAATGCAGGGGCTGGCTCACACTGTGTCCAAGAGCAGCTGCTTGGCTGCCCAGCACCAGGGGCTACACGTGCTGTGTGGGCTGGGGCCCAGCCAGGGACTGTGCTGACAAGGCATGAGCCCTGATACTGGACCCCAAGCTGTCGGGCATCTCATTGCCTCCATTCTACAGCCCACTAAACTCCCCAAAATGCTGCCTGTGGCCAGCTCTGCAACCCAAGATCCATCAGGTCTGGCACCCCTGGGAGCTGTGCACTCAATGTCCCAGTCAAAGCTAACCCGTGCAGGTGCTTTTGCCAAGGGAGGGGACCCACGGAAAGCCACGGGCACGCACAGCTTTTGTTCTCATACCCGCCTCTGCCCTGGCCAAAACACCAAAGCTCCCTAGGGCCTTGGACCAGCCCCAAAAGCTCCTGGCTGACCCCAGCTCCAGCAGCCTGTCCTCCCACCACCCCCCCTGGCAATGTGGCACAGCAAAACCCCATCCCCTTCCGCAGGAAGAACCCCTGGGAAACAGCCCCTGGTGTACCAGGGCTGCAGGAGCCCTGCCACGCCCTTTTTTGAAACACAGGGCTGCTTGGAGCTGCTTGTGCTAAAAGCTGCTCCACCAACACCAGTAACACCACCTGCTGCAGTGCTTCAAGTACAAAGAAAGTGGCTTGCAAAAGGAAAAGAAGGAAACACACCAAAAAAAAAAACCAAAACCCACTAGGAAAAAAAAAAAAGGCAAAACCAAGCATTCTTTGCTTGGTTTCAACGGACGCTAGGAACTAAACATTAGGAACTAACTCCTCTCTAAACCTTGCTCTGTCTGCCAGCTGGAGCTTTACTGCTAGATGGACCTGGTCGTAACTAACCACTGCCTTGCAAAGTTTACAGTAATGGCCAAACCCATCTACGTTTGGGCTCTAACAATGCCCAAAGTTAGCACTCAGCTACTAACACTTCAAAAATGTACTTTTTAATTTTTCCTTTGGAAAGACACAAACAGTAGGGACACTTAACTATACACCCACTGAGGGATAAACTGGTTTTTCAATTCATAAATATAAACTTATTGTTAAAAAGTGACAATTTACAAAAATACAATTTATTGCTGACCCTATGGGCTTGTAACATCGCGTGTGTTGTGATTATACATTTTGGGTTCGCCAAATTGAAACATGACCAAGCAAAACCACAAAGTTTGCTGTCATATGCTATTCTACGCATGTTTGGTTTTTTTTATGTATAGAAACATACACAACTACATCACGTGAAACAAACAAAAAAAAAAAGGAGTAAAGATTCTTTGTCTGTAACCTGAAAAATATTTGGCTACAGGGAGTAAAAACCATACAAATTTATCTTCACTTGTTAACCAAAAATAAAACATGACAAATATTGTACTAGCTGCGATGTGAGCTGCTATAACAACAGTAAGAAATTCAGGCAAAAGTGGTGTTATGTAAATTAGCAGCATTATCCAATCTCCTGGAAAACAAAAAACTACAGGACTGAGGTATAGAAAAAGGAAAAAGAATCCACAATGGACCTACTACAGCAAAACGAGTTATGTACACGGTAATCCAATGGTGTCCTGCGGACTGGTACAGTCTATGTGCTCCAAATGCTGGGCTTAAATTCACAGTGACTTTCAGCATTGAAGTCCTGAATGGAAAAGGGTTTTTTCCATTGCAAACCGAGCTTCATGGCGACCTGATACCTCATCTCCCTGCAGCCAGAAAGCCACCGCTTCCAGTGGCACCACGGTGCCGGGCCGGGGCACACCCTGCTGCCGGAGCAGCATCACGGACTGCACGCAAGGGAGTCCCAACAAACAAGGCCCTTGCAGCCATGCATCCCTGTCAGGGATCATCCCTCCAGCCACCAGCTCCCCACAGAGCCCGACCTCTCCCGTGCCGTGCTCTGACGGCGTCGTGCCCTCCTGCGTGCGCCTGGGCGCAGCGGCTGCAGCCGTGTGGTCCTTGTCTCCCAGAATCGACTCTCAGGGCAGCTGCATCTCGGGCAGGTCGGGCAGGTTGCAGGGCTGGCCCTGCGTGTGGTGGCTCTGCTGCTGCGGGTGGAGGAAGTAGCTCAAGGGGCTCTGCTGCGGGGTGTGGGGTGGCTGGAAAATGCGCTGCGTCGGAGCCCCAGGCACCAGCTCAGGACCTTGCATCTGTCGGGAGACACAAATCCGAGCAGTCAGACCTGCCCCATCACCCAGCTGTCCCTCTCGCTGCAGGGCCAATGCTGAGACTCGTGCCCAGGAGTGTGTGCACCAAGTCCTGAACTCCAGGGTATGAGCTGTGCCCCTCCGGATGCTGTTGCTGTCAGCACAACCAACAATGCCTGGAGAGCACAGAGGGGAAGCAGGACCCATCTGTCCTAACAGGCTCATGGGGAGCTCAGCAGGAATGGAGACCTCCAAACACTGCCTGGATGCAATGTAAAATCTGCAGGATGTGCAACTTTCACCTTCCATGGGAAGGAAAGGCCTTCAGACAGCCAAGGAAGAGGTCCTAGAGTGACCACGTATCCACCCATGGCTAGTACCCCAAAGACCTGGACTTGCTGTTTCACCCCTGCTGTCCACATTGCTGGTCCTCAGGACCTCAGTGCAGCCCATGAGGACAGGTACCCAAAGCAGGGACAGTTCATGCCACATTTGCTGACAACAGTGACTCATTTCTCACTCTAAATCCAGTCCTGCTGTATGGCTGCTTTCAGCCATACCTACTCCTCCAGCTTTCTTTTTTACCATCTTTGCCTGGAGGACTGTAACTTGCCTCTGCTATCCAGGCAGGGCTTGGAGAGCATGTTACTAATGAATTGCTAGTTTGAACAACGCCTCTCCTTGGCGGTGTCACCAGTTCAGCATGTACTGATGTAAATTGTGCGTTGAAAAACCAAAATCACCTTGTCCAGAGATGTGTGTTGTGAAATACCCATTTATTAAAAGAAAGCTCTGTTGGCAGCTGATAAAAACCTTGCTCTGCTGAGATGTAACAACAGGAGGTATGTTTTTCAAAGAGCTTATCTCTTACCATATTTCATGACTACAGCAAGCTTCCCACCACAGCTCCTCTGGATGAAAAGCTGTGTTTGAAAAAAAAGGTATTTCTTCTGTACATGATGTGATAACTGAGTTTGTTGGAAAATATGGCCTTGAGTGGGTACAGAGTCAGCCTGGAAAGGCTGAGCACTTGGCTATGTGGAGATACAACGGGAATGGAGGATGTGCAAAGGCACTGACCAGGTTTGATCAGCCAGATAAGCCCCATTTCTTCCAAAAACCCCAACCAATCCCTAAGCCATCCCTGTGCCTCCTCAGAACCCTGCTCCTGCTCCAATACCTGAAGGTAGAGGCGGTGCTGCTGAACCTGCTGCTGTGGCCACTGGTGGAGATGAACTGGTGTGCTGGCCTGGTGGGATGTGAAGCTGGTGTGTGGGATCATCAGAGACGGGGAGAAGATGGGCGGCGGGGCTGGGGGTCGGATGGCGCTGCAGGTGACTGGCTGCACCTGTGCTGGGGGAGGCAGGGTCTGCTGCTCTGCAAGGAACCTGCCACGAGGAAGAAAACCAAGCATGAGATCCCACACCCAGACCCACCCTCAGAACGGGCACTGGGGAGCCCAGCTGCTGCAGGAACCAGCCTGGAGCAGGGCTGGTCAAACGGTGCAGACCCTGCTGACAGCAGGCCTCAGATTCCCCCCTGCCCACCAAGCACGAACTGGAACTGCTGAAAATTAAGGTTTTTGAGGCTGTACATTTTCTCTGTGTCTTGGTCAAGCATTTTATGCTTTGCAAAAGCCAGAAAATAGTTAATTTTTTTTTCAAAGCACTTAAAAAATATTCTCATTACTTTTTCTCCTAACTGGCTGAACTTTTGTTTCATTTCAGACTGAGACTGTTCGTGTTTGCGCGATCAGGTACAAGTTTTTCCACTTCTTTTTCAGTGCTGCTAAGTGTCCTGCTAAGATGCTGCAGGAAAACAAGGGCCAGCAGAGACTCACTTTCCTTGCTGTCTGCTGGCACTGCTCTGCATGGGCTGGCCACTGCTGTTGGCTGCAGGCATCATGGCCTGGATGGACTGATCCAACAGCATCCTGTGGTGGAAGGGAAACAGAGGATGGTTAGGGAAGGGGAAGGCCCAAGCTCCTGTCAACAACTCCTTGAAAATCCTCCATGAAAGCAGGTAAACCACTACCTTGAAAACAAGCTAACGAAACAGGATGCTTCTTATCCCCTCACACCTCTCCTGTGAATATAGGCTGAGAGGACTGGGACTGTTGAGAGTGGAGAAGAAAAGGCTCCAGGGATACCTTATAGCACCTCCCTGTCCCTAAAGGGGCTACAAGAGAGCAGGAGAGGGACTTTTGACAAGGGCATGGGGCGACAGGACAAGGGGGAATGGCTTTAAACTGAAAGAGGGCAAGGTTAGATTCATTTACGGAGATACAGAGAGAAAAGGATTTAATGCCCTGGGTGATACAGCACGATGTGCACAGCACCCTGCTTGCCTGCACACTGGGCTCAGCCCTGCAGAGGGAACATCCTTACACCTGCTGTGGCATCCCGAGCCCATCGCCCCGAGCCCAGCCACGCCTGCCCTCCCTGCTGCCCCAGTACTGCTATTTTCTGTCACTGCCCCCAGGATGGTCCCAGCAGGGCTGTGGGCACCTGAGGCTCCTGTCCTGGCTGTAGTCAGCTGGTGGTTGCCTCTCGCTGCTGTCAGTCGGCACCTGTGCAGCCACAGTGACGGGGTGTGTCTGGGAGAACACCATGGGGTTGTTGTAGAGGGGCACTGAAATGCTCGCCTGCCCCGGCACACACGTTTGCTGCCCTTGGCTTCCTCGCGCTGGGTGCTGCTGCTGCTGCTGCTGTACCTGAAATGAAGACATAGGCACTCATGTAAGATTTAAAACTCCCTAATGGAAGGAAAAAATAACCACTTACAGTGGGCAGATGGGAAAAGGAGAAGGAACAATATGATACTGTCCCTGAACACAGCAATAGGAACAGTGTATCTATTCAAGACAACCAACCCATTAGCGTCTATTGTCCCTGCAGGGCAGGTGTTGGCATCCCCAGACAGTCTCTTGAGAAATTAGGGTACAAGGGTAAGGGCATGAAGGGCTTGAGGAGGATGGGAATAGCTTAAGAGAGGAAGTGCAAATCCAAAGTCTCCAAGGAAAGCATCTCATCTGTCCTTTAAAGCAGCAGTTTTGGCCTTCTTAGCTTTTGAACAATTCAAGTCTTTCCCATCTTAATAGTGGATTTAAACCTAGTGATGACAAAATTGTTTTTTCAAAGCTGCCTTCCAAGACTCCTCAGGCAGAGGAAAATTAATCTTTTAAAATGATGCCTACTGCCATGTTATGAAACCACAACTCTCACTGGCTATGAATGAGCATTGTGCTGATGAGAGCCCAGACTTCCTGTTCACTTCCTCCCCAGTCACCAGGAGGGCTCCAGCAGTCCCTGGGGTTTAAATGCTGTTTGGCTACCTGGCTATTTTTTTTTTACAGTTGAGTGACATTTTTCACAACTGACTCTTGACACAAATTCCTCAATTCCAGCTACGCAGTAAAACCAACACAGAGGGGATGCACGGGACCACGGGGAGGGCTGACATGGCAGACAAGGATTTAGAAGCCCGGAAAGGGGGTGATGAAGACAACGAAGCAGCCAGTGACCTGGGGGGCTGCGCCACAGGGGTCCCTGAGGAACGGGCGTGGTGACAGCAGGTGGGTGCTGCAGTAGTGCTTCGTCCCCATGAGGCCTGGCTGCTGGGACTTCTTGGCTGTGGTCTGCCTGGGCGTCCCCTGCGGCGGCGGCCTCCGGGGGCTCGGCTGCTGCACGTTGTTGAAGACGACGGGGATCGGCTGCTGCATCAGCATCTGTAAATGGAAGAGGCACAGGAGTTGTTGGTTGTACCGCCCGGCAGAAATAACACTGCAGCAGCAGCAGCGTCTCTAAATCCAGCGGCAAAGTGAACCATAAGTAACAGAAAATCAAATGTTAGCTTGTGTCAAATATTTATTCAGAGCCAGGACCGTTCCAGCTCCATTGTGCCTGCTATGTTTTGCAGGAGTGGCAGTGGGGATCCAGCAGCACTAACCAAACATGGAACCACCAAGCTTTCTGCGCACGGGAGACTCAGGATTAATTTGAGATTGCTTTTTCTAAATCACAGAAATCACTGATTCAATACTCAGCCAGATACTGACGTCACTCATCTCTCAGGAAACACCACTCCCACATCCCAACCATGTTACCAACTTGTCCACAGTTCATTCCCGAATGCTTTTGCCACAGACAATTGTGTTACTGCTCTGTGTGCTCAAAGGAAAAGCAAATGGCTGGTGAGTTTGGGAGCCCCAGGGGCAGCAGGTACCTGCAGGTTGGAGTCCTGCACAAGCTGGAGCTGCTCCTTGATGACGTGGAGTTCCTCTTGCTGTGTTTTGATGTCAGCTTGCAGTATGCGAGTCCTCTCCTCCAGCTGCTCTTTCAGCTGGTGCATCATCCCCAGCTGGGTGGGGAAATGGTACACTGGCTGCAGAGAACAGAGAAAAAGGACCACAGAGTAGAACCAGTCCTGCTACTCACATTCATAGCAATGTTGGATTCAGAAAAATGATGGCTTTCCAGCTTTTGCCATAAAAAATATGATGCTGACAAAAAATGGCAATTGTATATTTAACCCAAGTGCCACTGTAGTTCCAGAGCAGCAGCAGATCTCGCTCCCTCCAGGTGCTGGTCTTTACATTTCTGCACAGATGAAGTGTCTATACATGGGACTCTCCCGTCCCCTCAGGATAACACCCTGCTGGTTTGGGCCCACTTGTGTTTTGTGGCAGACACTGCATCCAAATCCTTGCCACACCTCCTGGCTGGGCTTTCAGTTGTGCTGCTAATGATATTTACCAGATTCTAGGCCCAAGTTAGGCTGCAGTCCCACCTAGGGATCCATCCTTCACACCTACCCTGGCACATCTTCTGGCCATCTTTTAAAAGTCTGAACATTTACTGCACTGACATCAAAGCCCTGTAAGGACAGACCTTGTTATTATGGTTTATGACTCCCACATTTTTC
This sequence comes from Machaerirhynchus nigripectus, assembly GCA_013397975.1. Taxonomy (NCBI): domain Eukaryota; kingdom Metazoa; phylum Chordata; class Aves; order Passeriformes; family Dicruridae; genus Machaerirhynchus; species Machaerirhynchus nigripectus. The sequence continues at coordinate 2,722,745 of VZRQ01005219.1, read as the reverse complement.
TTGGGGTTTTTGTTTTTCTTTTCCTGGCCTAACGCAAACCTTCCATGGCATCCCCTTCCTCTACTGAAACTCTTCAGCATTGTATCAGCCTGTAAGGAGCTGCAACAGATTCAGGGAGAAGCTTTCAGCAGCCCACGGTGCTTTTGACAAGTGTAAACCTTCTCCTGTGCTATTTCTTTGGGAGTCCCAGCTGCTCTCTCTGCTTGCTGAAATAAGTGGTTGCAATAATTTGGTTGCAGGTAAATCTCAGCAACAGAAAGGGCACAGAAACCTTTTCCCCACTCTGGGATTAGCCAGCAAGGATGCGAGGGCAGTGAACCAGAGCCACCAAGGCTGCCCTGCTGACAGGACACACCAGTGCACTTAACAAAAATAAACCACGTACCATCACAGGGTGCTGGGAGGGCACTGCCAGCTGAGCCACGGGGTGCTGAGGGAGGTGTTCACCAGGGGCTTGAGGAGTGGCTATGGCCTAGAAATGAAAATTTTGCCTTACTGTAGGTCCATAGCACCTCTAGGGCAGAGCTGGCGCTGTACCAGCTCATAGCGGGGATGAACAAGTGCAGGCAATTGGACAACTGAGATTGGAGATCTGGGGATAAGTGTGCAGGGAGAATTTAGGCTCCTGTGTGCCCCTGCTAACTGCAAGTCCTTGGTGTCAGCATCCATTTTGGATAAAGGCCATTTCATGTGTACTAGCCGCAAGAAAAGAGGGTTGGTGGTGTGAAAAGGCATTTGGCCCGGAGGAGCAAACTGAATCCCAAAAAGAAGGCAGCAGAGAAGCCTCTAGCATCTCTCCACTGGCTCTGCCAGCCAGTGGCCCTCCCCAGGAAGTCCCAGCACACTCAGAGTGTGGGATCCAGCATCTCTGAGGGTGAGATCAATGCTTACTGAGCTCATTTCACTACAGCCTCAGAAAGGCTCTTGCTCCTCAGGCCCACTGACCTGAGCGCTCCCGGCTGCTGCCAGCCGCAGGGCTGCCTTCTCGGCCGGAGCCCCCGGCACGGCCGGCCGGGTGGGAGTGCTGGTGTCCGTGCGCCGCATGGATGACGTGGCTGGAAGAGAGACATTCACTGTGATACAGCAGACCTGTGCCTGGCTACCCTGGCTAAGCCTGAACTCCGCATATGCAGATGGGCCAAACACTGCCAAAGTGAGACCCTCTGTGGTCCCTCTGGCTCCCCACCTGACTTGCTGGTTTCCCTCCTGATGCTAACCCCCTGTTCAGCCACGGGTTCACTCCATGGGTATATCCAGATGAGATCCCTGCTCTCCCCACGGCAAGTATATCAAGAAAAGTCCCCTGAGTTTCCTACTCATGGCCCCACACGGGGCACTGCAGTCACCTTGCTGCCTCCTCCAGGGCAAGGCGGGCACTCACGGGAGCTGGGATGAGGCTGCCAGCAAGGCAGGCATCCCCCTGTGCTCCTTCTGCAGGGATTTCACATCAGAGACCCCATAATAAAATTGTATCATCCCAACATAAAACTTTTGTCAGTGAGCTTGGCTCAGTCAAGCTAGTGAGTCACCTCGTGTCCCCTGAACCACAGCAAACAGCCGCGACCCTCAGCTGGTGAAAAGCCAGGGGAAATCTGCTCTCCCACAGGCGGTGGGTTAGGAGGGAGGAGGCGGGAGGTGGCCGTGGCTCTGTTGCCGCTCCGTGACTTGTCATGACGTGGTATGTCGGTCCCAGTGCTGAGCACTCCCCTCCCACCCCGACTCGATCCCTTCCAGCCGAACCCCAGCATTCTGGAGGCTGCTCTGCCCCCAGCCCGCTGCCGCCACCCAGGCTGGGCTGCCCCGGCACGTACAGGTGGAGTCGGAGAGGGCGGTGTGCGAGGAGCGCCGGGAGCTGTGCGATGACAGTGACACTCCCTCCCGGCTGGCGTCCTGGCTGCTGCCGCACTGCCCCACGTCCAGGTAGCTGCTGTGGCTCTGCGGGGAGCGAAGCACAAGCGGTGAGACGGTCAGCAGGAGGGAACGGCCCCGGAAGGGCCCTCCCCGAGCCCTTGCTGGCGGACGAACCCAGCAGGCTGGGTGTGCAGCACCGCGGCACCAAACCCCGCTCGCTCTGCCCCTCTGAGTTCACCCGAAAGCTTTCAGGCACACAGGACCCTCACACTCATGCCCTCGGCACCCATCTGATGGCAGCGAGCAGCAGTGGAGGATTGCCCCTCCATGGAGATTGCTGTCCATGGCCCGTGCTCTGGTGTGCCACCCTGCTGCTCCCCTGCCCACGGAGCTGTGGGCAGCAGCAAAGAAGCTTTTGTCGGCAGCCGCTTTCTGCCCGATCTGTTCAGGGATGTCACAGGTGGTTGGCTGTGGCGCACTGGGGAGTGGTGGCAGGGGCAATGAATGAAGGTGGCAGGAGGGGCTACCCGGGGAATAGTTTTATCCATTGCAGAGACGGAGAGAGATGACTGGGAAGGGACATGGAGCAGCGGCATGGGGACATCAGCCAGAGTCCCAAGAGCAAATGTCTACAGCAAATGTTTCCTGAGGGGGACAGGTACTGGGCAATGCTGAGAGCTGCAATCCCACTCGCTGCTCCCTGGGGAGCAGTGGCCCCAGCAGCCTGTTCTGGGCATGGCCAAGGCAGCAGAGGGGAACAGCCTGAGCTCCCATAAAATAATGTCTGGACAGCAATAAGGCTAATGGAATGACAACTACACAACAATCCACCTGAAATTACTTTGATTTCTGGTCTTGTTTGTAAGCTACCAAGAGAAAAAACTTAAAAATGACCTTGTTACTTTGGGCTGATGTGTGATGACGCCAGACTGACTCAAGCCATAGAATTCATTGCTCTGGTCACAATCCTACACTTGATGTGATCCAGCATCAGAGCTGAAATTAAGATAAGTGTTTTCCCTTCACTTCCCTCTTCATCTGAGTATCTGTGACGAGCTGGCACAAGCAAAACAGGTACCCTGTGGTACTGCCCTACTCTTGGGTCCTCTGCCCTACTGAGGGTGACAGGTACAGCAATCTGGCCTCTGGCTCCAGCTCTGCTTCTCTGCTTCTGAGCCGAGGTGGTTTAACCTGTGGTTTGCCTCATGGGCTCAGAAAGATTACAAGGGGCAGAACAGAGCAATGCAACTGCTGAATTTGCAGTTATTGTGGGATCAGAGAATACTTGGAGTTAAAGACCATCCAGGTCCAATCCCCCTGCCATGGCCAGGGACATCTCTCACTAGATCAGGCTGTTCAAAACTCATCCAACCTGAACCAACATGGGCAATTTGGAGCCATGCAGAGGAAAGCTTCTAAGGGGCTGCTTGAGTCCTGACCCAGCTGAAGGCTTGGAATTAGATGGGAGTAAAGAAAATGGAGAAGAAAGAACAGATACTTTCCTAAGATTGTTACGCTGTTACTCAGTTTGGTTTAAACATCTTTTCATTCAACTGTGAAGGAACGTGGTACCTTTAGAGAAGAGGATGCCAGTTCAATTGATGACTCTTCGAGGCCAAGATCTCGCCTTCTCTCAGCCCGAACTTCTGCATAACTAAAAAACCCAAACAAAAAAAAGACAAAAAATGATTCTACAGCTTCTGTGCAGATAAACTGCCATAACAAGTGTACATTCATTTTCTAACCCGATGATGATGAACAAGAAACATTTTTTTTTGCATGGTAGTTCAGTGATCCCTGCGCCAGTGCCTTGGGCAGGACAAGGTCGGGTCGCTCCTTCTGAGGGTGCACACAACTGTGCATGCATCAGAGTTAACACCCTGCACTCCAGTGGAAGCTCTAAATAAAAACCAGCAGCTACCCAGGTGCAATGTGAAGTGCAGGAATCCCTATAATGTGACTCTAAAAGAGTGTATTTTCTTTCCGTACTCTTTCCCCTCTTAAATAATAAAATATTTACAGTAACAAATGCCACATGATTCACCACTGGGATAAAGTGGAGAGGGTGTTTCAAAGACTCTCTGAGTGCTCAGGGATTGTGGGCACTGAGAGGTGCCAGACTTTAGGGTGATGAAATATTCATGAGCGCAACCTTTGTGGGAGGCAGGAGAAGTCTCTGAACCGACCTCACTTATATCATCGTGGCAATGAATTTTCCTGAAACAACATTTTAACTTGTGTGCTTCGGTAACATATTTTAAACCTTAACTATCTGAGACAGAATTGAACTTCAAAATCGATTTAGGGCTACATCGTTAGGTTTAAGAGGCACTGGAACCAGAAAGAAGAAACAAATTCATGCACATCTCTTTCAGACCTTAAAGTGAAGCTGAATTCCCTGAAGGATGGCACAAGCAAGACAACTGAGAAGCAATCTCTGTGTAACATTTGCTTATGTTAACACTTCATATGTAATTTATATCACAGATCATAGAATCAGAATCAATAGAATTTTGGTTGAAAGGGACCTTAAAAATTATCTGGTTCCAACCCCTCTACGGTGGGCAGAACACCTTTCACTAGACCAGGTTGTTCAGGGCCCCAGCCAACCTGGCCTTGAACACTTCCAGGGATGGGGCAGCCACAGCTTCTCTGGGCTTCCAGTGCCTCACCAGCCTCACAGGGAAGAATTTCCAACCAAGATCTAATCTAAACCTATCTCTGACACTTTAAAGCCATTCCCCCTTGTTCTACCACTCCATGTCCTTGTTCAAAGTCCTTCTTCAGCTCTCTTCAAGTTCCCTTAGGCACTGGAAGAGGCTCTAAGTTCCCCTGGAGCCTTCTCTTCTCCAGGCTGAACAACCCCAGCTCTCTCTTCCTGTCTTCACAGGAGAGGTGCTCCAGCCCTCTGAGCATCTTCATGGCCCTCCTGACTCACTCCAACAGATCCATACACTTCACATTTACTAGTGCTTGCTCTTCCAGATGTTTGATAGAAAAAGAGGGGGACCATAAAAAAATCGATTCCCGACAGTGAAGAAATACACAGTGAGCAGTAAGTTTACTCAAGTTAATAGAGCAAACCAGTGTGTCACTATTTTTTCAAGCCCTTCAGAAAATACGTTCTTACTTTTAACACAGTCTTTTTTGAGATGGCAGTGGTAATCCAGCAGATCCCCCTCCAGAAGGTGCATTCACAGAGCATCCCACACATGCACTGCCTTCCAGCACGGGCTGCAGCTCAGCACAAGCAACTTCCCACTAGGGGGGGATCCAGGGCTGGATTTGGGTGAGGAATATGGCCAGCAAGCCAGCAGCTAACTTCAAGTCATAAATATTTAAAAGTCTGATCAAAAGGTATTGTAGGAGTTATATGATCTCATTCATACCCAGAAAGCTGTCTGATTCCCAACAGCTTTAATTCTTTCCATGGCCATGTTATCACTAGGGATAAAAGGGGAATGTAACACACTGGTATCGGCCACAGGTGGCTTCCAGGCTATTGGCCCAGTTGTCCCTCCCCAAAAAAAAAGGTAAATAGGTAAATAAAACACATATTCCCTGCTGGAACAGTTTCATGGAATTACGTGTCAGTAGGCACAGCAGGTATTTGGTTAACACGAAGCAGAGCTAGAAGAAGCAATGGCTGAACACTGAGGCACATCACACACTGTGAAGAGTTTGGTGCTTGTTCCTACCTAACTACCAGGTGAGTGCAAACGATGAACTCGGGCTTGGAGTTCCACTGGTGGTAGGTGATGTAGTAGTGGGTCTGCAGCCATATCCACTGCTGCCCTTTGGTCAGGAACCGATAGTAACAGGACTTTCCTTTTCCAAACTGCATCACTGTTTAGCAAAAAGAGAAAGCAATTTATAGCAAACAGGGATTTCATGGTGCAAAGGGGATTGGAAAAACCATTCAGTCCCACACCCCTCTCCCAGACTGGGGCAGTGCTAAAGTGGCTCTTGAGCTTTATAAACAAGACAGATGATACAGAACCGTGTACTCAGCTTTTGTTTAGGGTCATTCCTGCTGACTTTCAGGAGCGCCCTTTGCTATTTTGAGATTGCCCTTACAACTGGTATAACTATACAATTAGATACATCTTACAACTTACTCATGGGCTCCCCTAAAATAAGCATAAATAACATTAATTAAACAAATTATTTGCCTTTCCTAAGTGTGTGAGAATGCATTTCAAAGACTGAAGGTGTGAAGTAAGAATCCTAATAATGGCACAAAACAACAAGATAGTGGAGTTTTAACAGTTTAACTGAGAGTTTTCTCCAAGACCTGGCCTATGCCAACCTGGTATGTATTATCAGGCTATGTCCAGAAAAATCTCAGGTTCTGTAATACAACTGGAAAATAATGAGGGGACCTATGTTAAATAACCACACTAATTGTTCCAGACAGCTGGGAGTACAAAATGAAACATGCTCACTTACAGTACCCACAGTTCATGCTAAGTAAAATACAAATGTGGTTTAAACAAACCCATTTCACTTGACAGTGGTGACACAAGATGCCTCCCTAGAGTGTCAATGTGACAAACAGGAACTTAGCAAGCCACACTAACCCAAGTGGTCTTTTACTCACCTGCACACCTCTACTTTGTTAAAATATCAGGACTGACTTCTTTAGCAAACCCATTAAAAGTGATGGGCTTTAGATGAAGCACTCAGCAGAGATTTTCTGGCTAACATGACATGCTGGGGATCCCTGAGCTCCTAGTCCTGGCAGAGATGTCCTGAAGCAACTTCTCTAAGTCACTTTGCCAGCACTTTACTTTGTTTCCCTGTGCAGTAAAATGAAAAGATCCTTTCCTACAGCTGTGTTGTGCAAATATTCTTCTAATAGATAAGAGGAATGCATGGCTGATAGAGATGTAGAATATAAATCATCAAATCGATTCTCTGCTGAATGATCTGACCCACTCTCAATACAGTTTGTGTCTATACCAAACTACACATGCATTACCAAAAGGCCACTGTCTGGTTAAGTATCTCACTTGTATCTGAATCGTCTTTCAAGCAAACAGCACTAAGAAGTACTGTACTTGAGAACAATTAAAATACTCTGTTAATATTCCCATCTACACTTTTGCTGCACTTGACACAACCTGTGTGTCCCCCTGTCACAGCTTCCTCCATATGCTCAGCCAGGCAACCCACTTCCCTGGCAGCTGCTGTACCAGTGCTTTGCCTGGACAGGGCAGAGCAGCCAGCAGGGAAGCGGAGCAGGGAAACTTGACATGCAGAGAAGTATTCTCCCCCATTCTCTTCTAGGTCCCTCAGCTCCTCATACGTGTAAGTGGTAGAGGGTTCATGGCAGAGATGGGGGTGGCTTGCAGCTCAGAGATGGGTTGTCTCCAGTGGGCTGTGGGGCTTCTTGGTGGAGTTTCTTGGTCCCAGCATTGTGCTGCTCTGCATCTCAGAGCAATTACAGCATCCCGCTTGCTCCACTCTCTGGGGTGTCCTTGTTTCCTTTGGACAAAACACTCTCCTTTCAAGTGGAGACAGCAGAAAGACACTGTCCCCAACAGGAAACCTGTAAGTAATATTTCTTAGCAAAACACCTGATTACCTAGATGTGTTTTATCAAGTATGTAGTTATGTTTCATTGCAGTGCCTGGCAATGCAAAACCACCGCAGGACATGCGTGACTCTGGCTCAATATCTCAGTCTGAAATGCACCCAATAAAATGGAAAAATCTGGGTCTTGGGGATAAAGCATCTCACACCTGCTAGGAACTGCACACTCATTAAGAGTAGACCACATCTGCAGACACCTTCTGCCCTTCCTCACACTGGCTCCAGCCCTCAGCAGGACACAGTTCTTCAGGACTGGGCTGCACTGCTGTGGAGCTCACACGAGTGCTCCTTCTACCCTGGCTCCCACAGGTCACACTGTTTCTCCTTGCATGAAAATGAACTTCATGGACCTTCTGTGCTGTTCACACATCAGCCTGAACTTGACTCTTCTGCTTTGTTGTTTTCCTTTCAGGTCAACCAAACATGAGCCATCCTCACCCACAGGGAAACTGTGTTCAGTACTTTTGTATTTAAAACAATACTGAATCTCCAGAAGCATTTTACTAATGAGTAAGTGAGGTTCACAACATCTAATTGCACAGGCAGGCGATCCAGATGATGCTCTCAGAAGGTGTTTTGGTGAGCTGAGCCTCCTGGCTGACTCCAGAGCCCAGGGGAATGGCAAGACCCCATGAACTGTGACAAATCAACAAAACTTGCAGGGCAGAGGGGGGAAAGTTCTAACTCCCAATCTTTTAATCTCATTTCACTCTGAGACAACCTGTGCTCAAACAAGGTATCTGCCAATTTAGGAAACCTGCACGAACAGTTTCTGATTTGAGTCAATTCTGCAGATTTCAACCTCCCAGGTAAGTGTCAGCTGTGACAGTCTGTCATGGGAAGGGAGAGTTCCCTCATGCCCCTGAAGATGAAGCCTTTTGTGATGACAGCAAAAGGTTTTGCACAAGTGACAAATGAGATCAGACACATTGCAGAGGGGGGGCAACTTACAGTGTTCATGGCACCTAGCAAGAAGCTCCAGGTCATCTGCGTGGTAGTAATCGTACCCTGACGTTCCCAGAACCTCAAAGGGTAAATATCCTATAATAGGTGGAGCCCTAGAAAGGAAGCAAAGGGCAGGGAGTGAGCACAAAACTTGATGCTTTGACATCCTGGAAGATAAGCTGTGAGACCAGCAACAAACACCTTGTTCCTTCACTTGGCAGGGAAATCTGGAGTGGATTTTCATATAGGCAGTGATCTATTTTCATATATAAATAAAAAAAAAAAACCCACAGCAAGGAAGAGGTAAAAACTGAGAAAATGAAAAGGTGTGTGTTTACTCTTTCACAGCCTATTCATTATGTGGGTGTAGAGAAAGGCATGTACGTATGGGAGTGACTCAATTCATTAAGGATGCTTGTGAGACACAGCTTGAGAAACACTATGGCTGATCCTGCGCATAACAACTTGGAGCTAGAGTGAAATTATCCAGTAGGCTGCACGTAAATATCACCAGAGTAGTAACTGTGGAAGAGAGAGTAAGTGAGAAGCTGCAGTGTGTGTCAGGACCAGCTTGGGAAGAAGTAATTGCTCCCCTGGAAAAGCTTGGGAAACTGTAGCCAACAAAACTTTCTGTGCTTGCAGTACAGATAGCAATAGGCATGGGGCTGATTTAGGGCTGGTTTTGCTTTGCCTGGTAGAGAGGAGTTGATGAAGTATTTCAATAGGCACATTGCAATGACTTACCTCACTATTTTGCTAACAATTCTAGATTTTCCTTCTAGGCAAAATACGAGGTTTTTTTTTTTTTTTGCAGGTGTCCTAACTCAGCGTTCACCAGAGCCTGATAGCTTATGATTATGAAACCACACTGAAATGTGAGGAGAAAACCACTGTTTTTATCTCTCCTCCCTGTCACTCTCCATCCCCCAGCACTCAGGTACACTCCTGCCTGCACCAACTCAAGCACTCAGTGAGGCAGGACCTGTGCCAATGTGGCTCCACCTGTTTGTTCGGGCTGCAGGATGTGCTGATAGCGTGAGGTTCACCTGCCAAGTCCAGCATGTTTCTCAGGAATAGGGCAAAATGGTAAATAACTCAAAATGGGGTGGGCCAAAGGGGATGGTGCCCATGAAACCTGCCTCTCCTGCTGCCCCTCTCCTGGTATGCTGAGTGCTCTTAAGGAAGAAGGCCATAAAGTGGCCAGAAAGTTATTTCAGTGTAGTACCTGTGGGTTTTGATGGATCAGTCCTGATTTTCTTGGTTATTACTGTGTGAAGTTCTCTCTTGGCTGAGCTACCCAGCTCCACATTTGTCCTCTTTAGAGACACAGTGGGCATCAGTTATTCAGCCAGGGAGAGCCCAGGCAGGTCTGTAACCTCCCTCTTCCCCACTGCGGGCAGTCTGGCACCAAATGGGAAACAGGGGGAGAAGGAGGATCTAGGGATCTGCTCAAGAGCAGCCCCAGGAGGAGCAAGGTGTGAGCAGGAGCTCCCGAGTTCCAGCACAAAAATCTGGGAGAGACAGGCCTCCACCCCACAGCAGATCTCTTGAAACAGACTGTGCTGAGCACACAGTGGTCTCTGCCACAATACAGCTTTATTTATTCAAGTAACTTTTCATAGAGCACTCTGTTCCTTCTCCTCATGTGACCTAGATTTCTGTTAATGATGATAATATGTGTATCTATCAAAGTGTCCTTCCTTGCTGTCTCTTTGGCAGAATGCATCAGTTTCTCCTATTTTTAATGACATGCTTATATTCAAGACAATAATGTCTTTCAGATGCACATCAGATAAACATTTAAGCTGATCAGGAAAGTATTATGCTTTCCTGAATATCACCAGAGCTCTTTATATGAGAAAGCAGCCACAAAATGCTTCTCATCTGTCATTTGACAAGCAGATGCCTTGTGGAGCAATTCAAAGTGTCTTGTTAGCTTAAGTTCCAGCCCTGAGACCTGCAACTCCCTGTGCAAATGGGAATGCAGTCTTTAGAGAGCCTTTTGGGTGCAGTCTTTTAATAAATGAAGGGAAAATAAGAACAGTACCACGGTGCAGAAGAGAAACAGATCATTATCAAAGTTGACAGGCTTTTCTTTCTCTACACATATTTACATACAGACCCAGAATACAGACTCTTCCTATTTTTCTCATGTTTATTCAGATCTATGGAATGCTTTTATTGCATCTGTCTTTACTCTGATTTAAGTTGGAATCATGATAGCAAAGGTCCTGATTCCAGCTCCTGCTGGGTACCCTCTGCCCCTGTTGATGGCACACCTCAGTGTCAGGCAGCCTGTGGTGATGCAAATCAGCAAGAAACAGCAACATTTCCCAGTGTCCTGCAGACTGTACAGGAGAGAGCTTTGAATCAGTGATTAAATGAGACAACTCCCATGATCTGCTCATTCTTGGGTCTGTGCTCACTGCTGGCATCTGGGGCTGTCACAAACTCTGCCTCAGCATCTGCATCATCTTAATTTCCTGTCAGTAACAATGGTTTCCTTGCTGGGGATATCAGTGGGACTGGAGTGGCTGCAAGCACCCAGCACAGAGATTCCTCTGTGAGTCATAACCAGATTCAGCAAAAGACTCTTTGACAAGTTTCAAAGTAGCTCCTACTCACCTTTTTCACAGGAGCTGCTGGGACACAGCCCTGTGGAAAAGCAGCTCGCTTCAGCAGTGAAGTGAGGGGCCTAGGGCTCTTTTACAAATCTTAACATTAATCACCTGATTCTGAAAATGTGCATTATCAGACAGGCCAATTAAAGTCTAACAAAGCCACTCCAGCAAGATCTCATCTGAATGAATAATTATCTGACTGTCCCAAACCATGCATAACCAACTGCAGGGCGGTCACAGGGTCAGTTCCTCCACGCTTCCAAGGTGTGATGTGTGAGGCACACACCTTGTGTTCTATACAAATGAAAGTTATTATGCATTTGTATTTGCTCTCTCTCTTTCTTGCTCTAAATGTGCAGATGATATTTAGATATTCTCCCTCACCAATAATTTTTTTTCCTTAGAGCCTTATTTACTAGTCTTCTGTTTTTAGTAGTGACTACCTTTGCACAGCTCATAAGAGGAGGGATAATGGAAAGGGTAGGAATTTGCAATGTCCTTTTTCACATATATCAAATCCAGAGAAGTAAAAGAGTGAATAAAACCCTCCAGCTTCTTTTGAAGAAAATGAATCCTAAATTAAGGAGCTTAATCAAGTGGTTCCAGTCTGTTTTATTCACCAAGCTGTATTCTAGCCCACCATACTGCATTGTCAAAAACTAATCTGCAATTAAATAATAAAATCCACTGGTTTTTACTTTACTTTTAGAAATTCTATCGTTTCTCAAGATGAAAAATCAAAAGTTTATTGACACAGCAAAAGATACAGAAGGATTCCTGGAAGCTGCAGTTGTAAAACAGAGGAGCTAAACCAATGCGGGGAACATACTGAGACCCATGGTGCTCACTTTCAATGACTTATTATCTTGGTTAGAAGATCAGAAATTTTTCTAGACATTTTCCATGGCTTCTTACTTGCCTAAAATATGGAAAATACTGAAGGACTTAAGGATGCCTAGTAGCTAAGTTCAGAGTACTGATACTTACTAAGCTGCAGTTAATTAGAACGATGCCATTTGGGAGATCAGGCAATAGGTACAAAACTTTTAAACTAGAGTTTATTTATTGTTCAGTGACTAAACTCAAATCTCTTACCTGTGGTCCAAGAATAAAAACTTCCATTCTAAACTATGCCTTGATGTAAATTCTTCACATGGCTCTTCAATGTTGCAGAGCTCCTGCAAAATAGTGAGCACATTCAGACATTTAATTCTGTGAAATGACAAAAGGAGCCCACTATCAAAACCTAGGATGCATCTTGTTGATATAATAAGCTGTAGCAAAATAGAGTGCTTTAAAAGCACTTGACTTATTTTCCTCGAAGGAATGTGTAAGACTTGTTTTATAGATGCATGAACTGATGAAAAATGGCTGAATAGTTTACCTTGAGCTGAATTTCAGAGCTAGGATAAATAGTTTTAGGGTCTCATCTTGCACTCTCTAGGCAAAATTCCCCAGCTTTTTGCAAATACTGGTATTTGAATATGGATGACAGCTCCAGGTCCAGCCTCTAACTGAGCTGGCTAATGCCCTCTTGAGCAAGCAGCACCTGGAGATGTTATCCCTGTCATCAGTGCACAGTGCCACAGGACATTTACAGACCAGCAAGAAGAGCCCATGACACATGTTTTCAATGTGTTTCAAGATGCAGGTGGCTTTTTTACACAAAGGAGTGGTGGATGTATGTTCTCTGAAGGCTGCAAATTCCCAAGTGGTGTAGCTGGTCCCCTTGTCCTGGGACTTCCCAGGCTGCCCCCTCCGAGACACCCCATCACAAAACCACCACTTCCCAAAAGCAGCTCCTGCTTTATACCTTACCTTTCCCAAATACACACCTGTGTCACCTCCCACTCCCAGCCACAGCGGTGTCCTCTCTCCTCTCCTCTGCTCTCCTACCCTGTGCCCAAGCAGCTGCTGCTGCTGACCCTGCTCCTGCAGTGCCCCGGGGCAGAGGCAGCACAGAGCTCACCTTTAGGAACTGTGGTGTGACAAGACGAACAGTCGCTACCAGGCATATCTGCTCCTCCGTGGCTGACCTGAAAGCTCGTGCAATAGCTGACTCAAAGCCATTACAGGAGGGTGTAGGCACTAGAAACAACCAGACAATTTATTTAAGAAGAGGAAGGAGAGCTTTCTTTTCATGTCAAGACAGGTACAGTGACTGATGAAACCCAAGCAACAAACTCCTCCTGCCCACAGGATGATGCCATGCTGATGCCACGCTGATCCACGCTGATGTTATTTAAAGCATGACCCTTTAGGCTCCGAGTTACTCAGCTGTAACCACCTACCCCCGGTTTGCAGGGGAGCTTTGTAAGACAGCTCTGAGCAGCTCCCAGTGTGCAGCTGCAGCCTCCTTGTCAGCCTTTCTCCAGGCCAGCCTTTGCAAGATTCAGGATTTTACAGGCACCTCAAACGACTTAATCTCTGTAAAGTGTAATTTCACTGCCACAAGTGAAACAGAATACCATATTTTACTGGCTATTTGAATAAGCAGGCTGCTTTACAATAGGCAGTGGGTCAAACAGAAATATTTTCAATCTGGTATCAGCTTTAGGCACAGCATGCAGGAGAGTGCATTCTTCTGATCAACAGCCTCCCCACCACTTTTGTATGAAAAATATATCCAATGTATGTACAGCTCATTCCATCCCTGACAATTACGGGGCATTTTCAGCAGAAGCAGAGCCTTTAGGATGCTACAGATCAACACAGTTTAGAGGAGAGAGATGGAGAGGCAAAGGTGGGCCGAAACAGTAACTTACCATGAGTAAAATATTTAAAATCCACTACAAATTTCACATATTCATACATCAGGGGTTCATTTGGATCTAAGCTGCCTCTTGCTAAATGGCAACAAAACTCTATTTGTTTTTCCGCTGAAATGAGAGAGAGAGAGGGAGACACAGACAATGGTATTAGAAGTCTGCACCTTGGCTTGCTCACATACTTAATTTATCTACCAACCCTGCTGTGGTGGTATCTGAGCACGCCCTGCTGGGATGCTTCTGATACCCCAAAGAAAATATGAAACTACTAGGAGCAATTATCAACTGTTTCTGCTTAAAGAAAATGTATTCTCACCCTTTTTTCCTGTCTTTGCTGTCACCCCAGCAAGCTGGGTGTGAAACCCTGGCTATACTGGTCAGCAGTATTGACTTCATGGATGCAGGATTTCATGCAAAGCAGTTACATGGCATTGCAGTAGCCTGCTCTGGCACTGCTCAGTAGGACCCAGACCCAAAGGGCACTGAGCTCACCATAAGCCATTAACAGTGGAGGGCACTGTGCCAAGCTCTAATCCAGTTTTCCGCCCCAAGTCTGAACTCTATGGATTAGACCACGCAGCCTTCAGCCAGAGGGAAACCACCCCCAGGGCAGAGCATCATCAGGCTGCTCAGAGCATCGTCAGGCTGCTCAGCTCCCACTGATGCTCATGGGGCAGCAGGGAGGGGAGCCCAGTGCTGCTCGGTGCCCTTGCCAAACCCACCAGGAAAGGGGTGGGAGCCCAGCACAGGCTTGGTGAAATGCAGGTGCTGGGAAGATGCTCCTGCCTGCTCTGGTCCTGGGGACATTTTCTGGGGGAAGGGGATATTCTGGGGGTGGGACAGCAGCCAGCAGTACAGATCCAGACGAACTGTTCAGACAGGAGGGCTGGTACTTAAGTTACATTAGGGCTTTTCTCGTGTCCTGAGACATGCAAGCTTCCTAAGGAGTAATGGCTCTGCCAAAACTGTTTGGTGTTTCTCCAAATTTTTGTTCCCCTAAGCCCTCACTCCTTTCTCAGGCTTAGTCTAGCATCCCACCTGGGGAAAAGCATCTCCTGAGGGCAACTCCGTGGGGGCAAAGCAGATGGTAAAACAAAGACTGTCTTAATCAAAGAGCAAGTACTGGGAGCACACAGGAACATTAGAAATGTGATGCACTAAACCCACAAATGCAGCAAAACAGTAGAGGCAGGCAAGAGCATTACATAGCTGGAGAGCTCTGTGCAGACTCCCCTGGGAGCTGTTTACCTTTGGCAAACTTCCCTGACCGACAGACAAGAGCAGAGCTTACCATTTAGAAAATCAGCTGCAACAGGATCTGTCATGAGCACATGTGGAGAAAGGAGCTTGTACACTTCGCTCTGCTCCCGCTCAGGCAGAAAGTTCAATATATTTTGGTCCACCAAATCTGACTGATACAAAAGAATGCTTTGTCATGTTCAGCAGTACAGCCTGACACAACCACATGCCTTTTCATCCCTCAGCAGAGCACAGACACTGCCGGTCTGGCACGGATGCCCAAGACAAGGAAGCCCAGTCAATCTGCAGATGGATCTAGGGCAGAATATAACCCTTAGGCTATTTTACCCCAGGATTACTATCTATTTATAAAAGGTTGAATGAGTCCCAGAGGCTGCCCTTCAGTTCAGACAGAAATAGGCTGGAGAAGAAACTCTGATACCACAGGAATATAACATGATGAGAAGTGAAACATTTTTCTTTGAAAGCATGACACAGAAGAGGGAGAGCTCCTCCCCAAATCCTCTGTTTGTCTTCTAGGCTGAACATCTGGCAAAATCAGCTTGACCTGCAAGTAATTCAATGCTCATCAAACTCACACATCCTGACTAAAGGGGTTCTACCAAAATGTCAGCAGAGATGTGTTCTTTGCACACCAGGACATCCAGGTAATTGTGTGCTCAAATTTCCCCTCATATATGGCATTCTTGGTGCTTCATGCTTGGCACCAGATAAAGAGAAAAATGTTTTTGAGGGGCCAAGCTGAAATTTCTGCACCTGACAACTAACTGGTTTCTAGAAGCTCCCCCAGAAATCCCTGAGAAAACCACACATTTGTTACTAAAGACAATGGGCTCAAAGTAGAAAAACCCAACGTCATTAGAAGAGCATAGATTCAGTTCTGAAATAATATTTACATTGTCTAAGAAGAGCTTCAGCACAGATTTCACAACCATAAGATTTTCCATTAACCTGGTGGGACAAACACCTCCCAGACCTTTAGATGTACAGCCAAATGATGAGCTATGAGTACAGTAATTTTGCATAGTTGGGTTTTTTTTTAAGCTAACTCATAGACCCTGGGAGAGACTCTGTTATTCACAGGAACGTGAGAAAAGAAACCCTAAGAGTTTGTTGGTTGACCTCCCACCCACAGTCAGCTGCCTCTTTGGTTGGACAAAACCAATCCCCAGCCCTGCACTGACTGATTTGCATTAAAGAGGGGAATGAGCCTTCAATGTATTGCGTGGTCAGAACTTACCGGTAAGTGTCCTAGCAGAGATGAAACACTATCAGATACATAAATAATAATCCCATCAGTGGTAAGAGCAATGAGAAAGCCATCTAGTGCCTAATGATAATAGGCAGGAAAAAAAAGAAAAAAAAAACCAAAACAGAATTATGCAAGGGAAAAACTTAAAATATTTTAGGCTAATTGGTTCTTTAATGATGCTTCTAACAGCTTAAACCTAGCAGAAATTAATCTTGGAAATGACAGTTCAATGTGGAAAAATAAAAATTACACATGCTGTCTAATTCAACATTCTTTTTATATTCTTATTTTCTCATTCTCATTATTATTAAATTGACTTGTATTTTTCACCCAGCGAGTATTTATTTAACGTGAAGCGAGACAGTGATGCTTATAATTTCAACACCCACACAATCCTGGTGACTTCTGTCACTTCATTAGGTGTTCTGAATTACACAATAGTTAACAAACTCAGTGTGTAAGGAGATGTTAGATATCATCACGGCAAACCCAGAATTGTGGATGGATGGATGAATAAGCAGAGACAGAAAAATTATACAGTTATGTATTTTTAGCAATTTACGGACAATATGAAGAAGATCTAAAGCCTTATTTATTTTGCTTAAAGCACTGATTTGTAAGGCTTGTGACAAAACAATTTTAAGGCTTGTTTTGTTTCCCCTTTCTTATTCACAGTGGCTTCTGTCCCAGAGTCAAAACTCTCTGTCCCTTTTAAATCACTGCCTGTGCTTTTCTCCTTGTGTTCTCCCTATTCTTCACAGCATCTACTTGTACCATTTACCCAGTGTCTGTCCTTATTCTTCTCTAACATCAAGATCTGGGAGGTTTAACAGCTGGTCAGCACTGTGCACAAAGCCAGCTCTTCCAAAGACACTGTGAGGCTGCTCTGCAGCTTAGCTACAGGGAGCCAAAGATGCAGCATTCACCATCTCCCCCACCTCACTGCCAGACTCTGCCTTTGCTCAAATTGAGTCCTCTCTGGAAAAAACCCACTGAATTTAGGCAAACTGTTTAATGCCCTACCAGAGTCCAGCAAAGCATCAATTATTAAAGGGCTTGCTCTCTCCCACCACTTCCAGTCTAAGGGGGGAATTTGTTTTTGATTCAGCTGGAACAAGCTAGCTTGTGCGGTGAGAGAGATTCCCAGAAAGAATGAACAGACTTTTCCAGAGAGGTGAGTCATGACATTCTGATGAAAAGGAATAACTAAGACACAGCAGCACCTCCCAGCTCAGCCCAGCATACACCCTTATTTTGGTGGGGCAAAGAGCAGCAGCTGCCCACGCAGGGTAGGAGATGTGCCCGCCAGAGGAACATGCAGCACAAACCCAGAGCCACATCCTTAAGAGGGGAGAAATGTGGGCTTGGGGGGTGTTTCTAGATCGGCAAAGCATTTTAGAGGTGGGAGTATCAGGGCTGTTTTCCTGAATGCACTTAAAGGCAATTCAAGCAAAAGAGGCAGCACTCCCATCACGAGGACAGCAGCACACAGCCAGCAGCTGCAGAGGCAGCACAGGCAATGCTGCCTGGCTAATGGGATGTGGGAGGAAGAGAGCTGCTCTGCTTTTTTCAGGTCCTTTCAAGTTTTTCCTAAAACTGTCAGCTCTAGCAGCTCTTCTGAGAAAGGAAATTCTCTTTTTCCTCTCTCACCAGGCCAAATCAGCCTTCATTCCTAAAAGAAAAGCCATTTATCTTTAAGGGGAAGCAATCATATTTTTAATTCTGTGTCTGCAAAGCATTAAGTACAACATTGGTCTGTATCAGATTTGTATTGTATGTGCCATCAGAGTAAAAATCATTAACATTGGGTCCTACAGGTGAAAAGGAACTGCATATCCCTGAACTACTCCACTGAACTGATTATTTCTCACTAATCTATTTCATTTCTTCTTACCTCTAACATCAACTGGGTGAACTCCTCGTTGCTAAGAAATGAAGGCTTCCAGTCTTGTCTAATCTCACAGGCTTCTGTCTGTGCTGTGATTTCTTAAAGAGAAAATATCAAAAAAGCAACATGACTCATGCTACTTGGATTTTTTTTTCATTTTCAAGTAACACTAGATTTCTTTAAAGAGGCTTTTAGAGGAATCATCCTCAGATCATTCTTCACACAAAGCCTTTTTGCATGCAACAGTCATTTTCCATGCCATTATAAATACAAATGCATTAGAAATCAAGAAATGGAAATGGAGACATTTTAGGTGGCCTGAAGATAACCTTAAAAAACTAAGGTCAGTGGGCTAATTTTAGTGTAATAGAGCATCCCTGTGAGCAAAGGTGTCTGCAGTTCTGGAGCTGTTTCAGAAAGGCACTTGTGAGTGCCCAGGCAGCAGGACAGGCTGACAGTCATCTGATCCAAGAGACCTGGGAAGATGGCACAGAACCCCCTCTCCTGACTTCTGTAATGGGTGCTGTTCCTCAGCTTTTCCCTCCTCATGTTCTGTTCGAGAGTGCACAGTGCAGGCCAGGGGATGCAGAGGCCAGCGAGGGAAATGATGTCTCCACAGTAAAAAGCATACAGCACTGCATCTTTTCAAAGCTCTCTATGTTTAACTGGTCAGCAAGGTATTCAGCTCTAGCCCATTTCCTGAGGCCAACTGCTGTGCCTTATTCTGCCCCTCACTTAGGCTCATGTCCTCTCTGGATGTCTGAGATGCTTGGGAAAAACAGTTTTCATTTTCTGAGTGGAAACTGGCTGCTGGGCAGATGCAGAGCCAGCACCCTCCAGTACCTTTCTGTTTCTGTAGGAAGTCGATGGTCCTCTGCAGTATTGTGGACTTGTCCATCTTGAGAGGGTGGCCGTGGCCCTGCAGCATGGTGCAAAGCTCTTTAATGAGGACATTGAACTGGTCTCTCCTCTTCTTCTCAGATTTGTTGCGTGATGCCCTGGGTGGCAGAAACATAAATGCCACTAAGCAGAATGAAGGACCTACAGCTCAAACCAGGGTGAGGTAAACTACCCTGCCACATCAAAACACTTTAAATACAAGAATCTAAACTCTTTTGGGAATGTTAATTTGTTTAAAATTGGGCTTGCACACAACGATTTTGCTGGTGCTTAGAGCCTTGTAGCAAGACTGAACTCACCGGCAGCAAGGAACACCTGGAGGTAACAAATATATCTGGGTTCATTTGGGAAAGGCCATATCCTTACATAGATCTCAGCAGCAGTTCCCACTGTTTCAAAGGCAGTGATAGTGAAGGTGTTATGGGAGAAATTCCTCAACTAAGAGAGGAGTTTGTTCATGCATGTTCATTTTTTGCTCACTTAATTTTTATGCACTTTTGTTTTGCAGTTAGTACACACACATAGAAACATCAAAATGTGAAGGATTTCTCTGACCTGCACTTGCAAAAGGAGCTTATCAACAGACAAGGCAGTGCAGAGGCAACTGAACTGCAGAATAAAATCTTGTATGTGGTCTTGAAAATCTACCGCTGGGATATGAAACTGGAAATGCTAAGAGTCTGGCTGAAGAACTACAGACTAGTTTTTGCTTCACACTGATACAAACTAAGAATGTTTTATTAGGGTTTTCCCCTCCATTAAAAACAATAAAGGAGAAAGCAAATCCATTCAGTTTCTTCCAAAGTGTTCTTTCCAATGCTCATATCTGAGATAACACTCTTTTCATACAACCTCTTTCAGTAGAAATTAATTTGCTTTACAAGTGTATTCCTGATGATACATACTTCTTGTGATCTAGACTGAGGGTGGTACGCAGAAAGCACTTCCATTCATATTCAGGCTGGCATTTGGATGTTCTCAGATCCAGCATTCACGTTCACAGCCATCTCTGTTTTGGCACTCGTGTGCAATGACTAAATAGAACTGAGCCAAGTGCTTCTCTGACAGGAGACTAACTCAGACCTGAGCTAAAGCAGGAACTCTACCCCAGGTGGGCAGTACTGCTCGATGCCTATAAATCACAGGTCAGGAATACCTCCTGCTTCAAGATAATAAATAGCCATTGGATAGCACGGGATCCTGAGGGCACAGCAATGTAATTTAAGGATCACTCAGCCAGATAACCCAATGTAGGGGTGGCCAAACTCTGTGAGAAACCTGAAAATGGTGACTTAAATTATGCTGCTTGTGGTCAGCTATACACAGCCCGTAAACTGTGTGGGAGCTTTGCCTCTGACATCAGTGGGGTCAAGCACTGGACAACACAGCATTTACAATTCTCCTCCAGGAGTGCATCCTGTCGTACCTCTTTGCCCTGTCCTTCTCATCTTCATCCATCAGTTCGTTTACACAACACAGGGCTCTGCAAGGAAAAGACAGAAGTACTTACTGAGACACATTCCCTGAGCTTGCCAAGAATGTCCAAACATGGAGCGTAGTGGTTTGTACTTAAAAACCTCCTGGATGTTTCAATTTTCCCTTTCCCAAATTCCACTCTTGGTATGTCCCTCCTTGTTTGTTCAGTCAGCTACTGAGGCATGAGAAGTGAGACCACTGCTACATGCCCAAACATCCAGCTACAACAACAGGACTTTAAAGGGAAAGATCTGAAAGGCAGCAGCCCCTCAGCCTGCCTTTGTACTGCCCTCTGAGCCAGGATAGGGAATCCTGCTGAAGCACCCATCTCTGCACAGGAATCAGCATCTTCCTGACAAATGTGACAGCAAAAAAGAGAGAGATCTGATCTGGTGTCTGCACCAGGCAGCACCACAGCTGGTCCTATTTTGGGAAATCAGACAGGCTGCTGGTTGATTTCAAGCACTGCACTGCTTGAAACACATCTGGGATTTCTCTTCCAGTGGAAGGACATAGGAGAAAGAAAGAAACTGTGCTAATCCCCTAAAGGATTAGTATTAGGCAACAGCAGGGTATTATCAGGATATCTAAGAGATGATATGATAGACAGGTTTAGCCAAAGCATCCTGCAGCCAGTGACTGCTGCTTGCCCTGGTGGACTTCTCCCACATCACCTGAGCTGTGTCCTGGCTTCACACCCAAGGCTTCAGTTTAAAACATCCTCACCTGGCACTAACCAGGGAAGGAGAACAGTTGCCAACAACTCCCAGTAAGGACACACTACTCTCGAGCCCCATTCAATGATGGAAAACTCAACACAAGAGTAACTTCTTCCCTGGTGACTTGCTTTCTGTGACTCAGATGGGCTGACTCTGAGGGAGAGAGAGCCAGGGGAGGTGCAGGTGAGGCAGCTGCTGTCACTCCACACCACATTGCCCAGGTCAGCTCTGCTGGACTGTACCCCCCCAGACACCTCCAAGGAGGAAACTGCACCTGTCCCCACCACCAGCAGCAATCTGCCCCCCATCTCCAGTGAGCACTTTCCCTGCAAAACCCTCCCATGCTGCCCAGAACTCAAGGGGCATTTTTCAATAGGTACTTCCAAAAGATTTTCTCTGTTTGGGGACTACTCCAAGCTCAAACAACTTGGTAGCTATTAAAGTAACACAAAATAGAATCACCCACAACTGTCAGGAAATCAAAGATGCTGCTCACAGCAACAGCTACAAAATTTTATCCTTCCTTCCCTGCTCCAGGGCAAGGATCTCCCTCCCTGCAGATGACCTGGGCAGAAGAAACTGTATGAATTCTTTTGTTATGAATGTACTCCATAGAGAGGGAGTGGTTCTCACTGCCTGAGTCACCAAAAGCTACAAGCCAAATTAGAAATTACCTGTTCTATTCCTCAGATTCATCAGTCCAGACTGACAGAGTAGGATTAGCACTTCTTATCACCATGTAAATAGAGATGGAGAAAAATTAATCCTGGAAGGAAAAGCAAATCCAGTTAAAACACAGTTGCAGGAAAGACTTAGCCTAGACAACAGCAATCACTTCAAGCCGAGAAAAGTCTACCACCACAAATTAGAAACATGCCCAAGTGTGACTGATGAAAGCTCAGCAAAGCCTCCAGCAATGGGAGCTGGACCAAGTTCTCGGGCTCCTGGCTCTGTGGGCACCACCTACTGCCACAGAAGCAGCCTGGGAAGGCCAACCTGACCTCTCATGTCCAAAAAGCCACATGACCCAGCAGGGTGGCAGAATGGCCCTACTGGCTTGGAGCCACTGAGGGTCAGCTGGAGTTCTTCCAAAGTATGACAGTTTACCTGGTGTGCTGTGAAAACCAGAAGTATGACCTGCACCTCATCTATCAAATCTTGCAATCAAAACCTCCTTCAAGACAAACATGATCAGCAAAAGTCAGCACAAGCCACAACCACCCATCTGTGAATGGAACCAAGGCCTCCCCTTAAAATTTGCTACTGATGGGACACAAAATCTAGGGAAAATATCACGTAACTCCTGACACCCTCAGTGAAGCTGCACCTGGAAACAACACCTGGGTAGCAAACTCAAACTCAGTGGATCTGCTCTGTCTCTGTTCTCACAGCAGCTGTACACTGGCCAAGTGACAGGCCAGTTTGAAAGGAGCATGTGATCTTATTTGTCACCCTATTGAGCTGAGGCACTTATCACTGGTGCTCATCCCTCAGTGCTGTTCCATCAGAATCACACAGTTCTTTCTTCTCTAGAAGAATGACCCCTACAGAAGTCTTGGTGACCTGGAATAAGTTCAGAGAAACGGAAGTATAAAGAAAATCCTTTTATTAAAGCAATGGGTTAAATTATAAAAAGTGCTTGTGGATACACAGAAAGAAAGATCTATCACAAATTTTCAGGGGAAGTTCTTTGTATGAGGACTTTTATTAAATATTCATTCTTTGTATGAATGCAAAAATTCAGCTAAAGAAAAGGATTCTTCCTGAGCTTGGAGTGCAAAGCATTACTTTACAGAAACTGTGTTTTATGGAAACTTTGCCCACAGGTTCTCCAACAACTGAAAGCACCCAGGAAGCCTGGTGGGTTTTCTGCCTCATTAGCATGGCTGGCCCCCCACCCAGCTGGAATAGCAGCAAGTTGAGGGAAGCTGCTGGGTCACCAAGAGTGCCAACGGTCCAGCTAATGCTCACTGAGCCTAAACTGGGAAATGAAGCCTGGATTCTCCAGGCTCCAGGAGGAGCTATCACTCTGCTGCAGTACAGCTGATGTGAGCTGCCAGGGGCAGAGGGATGGGGCTTCCTAATGAATGTGAGCAATGCCCTCAGCCAACACCAGACTTGGAGGAGCTCACAGAATAAGTGGCCATACAAGAATTCACAGGCCCAACCACACGGAGCAGCTCTTTGCATGATGCAGCAGGATGGTGAGCTAGAAAAAGTCTTAGTAGAAGACACCTAAGGACAAAATAATCTTAACCGGATTAAGCACTTCAGGACTACATTTAGCTAAGTGCTTTTTGTCTTGTTATGAGACAGAGCTAAATATAGTAACCAGAATACTTAAGAATAGTTTCATAAGGGTTGTATACACTCCTCAGCCAGATAAGGCACTTAGCACTACTGACAGCAGTATGTCTGCAGGTTAAGAGTGTTTTAAATAGCTCCAGATAGAATCTCTTTGACCTTAACTGTATTAACCAGAGGGATCAAAATTTATTTATTGCCTCCTGAAAATCCCCTTCTGTAACACTTTGAGAGAGGGATTCCTGAACTCTGTGGGCAGGTAAAGAGGAAACTTGTCAGTGCTGCTGGCATTGTTTCTCATCCCACCTACAACAGGTGAGGATCAGCTTTCTCACAAAGCAATGCACATCCATCACTGCTTAATGCCCTCTGTAAAGGGAAATGATTTTTTTCTTCCTTTGTACAGGGAGTCTCAAAAGCCACTCATAGTGTTTGAAGGGCATGTTATATTTTAGACTTTTCAAATAATCACAGTATTGGAAGTTGTTTCCAGGGTTACGGAAAGGGTAACGTAGCCAAGTGACAGCCTTAACAAGACAAATGGACTTTGCAGACAACAACTAATAGTTAAAGCATTATTCCATGCTATCTGCTATATTCTGGCACATTTTTTACTGAAGAGAGAATGGCAGAGGGAATTTTCTTTTAATTTTCTGTTTTGCAGAACTATCTGACTTCAGGAGCTATCTAAAACTGCAAACCTGTGACTAAATAAAATGTTTATTTATTGACTTGCTGCAAACCATCAAAACATTGACGTTACCTTAGGATAATTCTTAATGGAACAGTCAGACGCACCCTGAAACCAACAGTTCCTATGAACATTTCATTATAGCTTAAATTTTAATTATTTGATTGTCACTGATGGCAAGGCGAAAATATTTCTATGTGAGATGCTGCCCATTTCTTTGATCAGCAATGAATAAAGCTTTCAACCATCACCTAAAAGTGTCCCTGAACCCAGATGATTTGATTGCTTTTCCCAACTATAACAACTGGTCTAATGAAAAACATTCTCTATGCATAAAAACTTTGTTCTGCTTGTATTTAAATTTTCCTAGAATTTTGCATTAAAGTAACATACAGCAGTTAGGGAGTCTTCAAATCTATACTGTAGGAAACATTTTAATTATGGAAATGTGCTGTGCTAATAATGTCAACAGACTTTGGATGCAATGAATTCATCAGAGAGCCCTCAATTACAAGATGCAGCACTTTGTGGCACAATGCAGTCATAAATAAGAGAGATAATGCATTCTCCAGCAATATGATTTATATGTCAGTATGCCAATGTTTCATTATTCTTGAGGCACAGGAGGGTGTGACTGTGGCTGGCAGCAAAACAGCTGATTTCATTTTTAAAAGGCAGAACTTAACCTGTTCAGGAAAGTGCTACTGATTCAACTATAAGATGCTTATGTAAATGGCATTTGGAAAACCAAAGAGTGTGGCTGAATCCCTGTGGCTGTTTAGGGATGGAAGGATCAGCACCTCTGCTGATGCCCGGCAGCCCTGAAGTCCCAGCCCTGCCACCACCCTGGGCTCCCAGCCATCCTCCTGTCACACAGATGTTTGCCCCAGTGCCACAGCGAGCGAAGAGTAGCAGCAGCAGCAGCTCAGCACGGCTGTGGCATTCCCACCTGCCAGAGCACCCACAGGGCATGGCCTCACCACTGCTGTGTCACAGCTCAGCGTGAAGGCACCACACAGAAATGCAAAGACTAAACCAGGTGCGGCAAAGGAGTTGTATATCTGTGTTATTTGATCTGCTTATTTAATTTTTTCTGCCTGTATTTCACCCTCTCCTTTCCTTGCCATGCCTTGCCTTCTGTTGTTCTTCACTCTTTCCTGCCCTTCCCTCACTTATCCCCCTTACTTAACATCCACTGGATCACAATTCAGAGAACTGGATCTCTTTCGAACGTGGTTTCTCCCCATCTCGTGGTTTCTTATATTACCTGCCTTCATCTTTCCATTGCTTTTTCTTAAAGAGAAAAAAACGTACAATGACCTCAGTTTCAACAACTACACAGCCATTTCACTGTGGGAACTTGGCTGGCCCAGGTCTGAGGCACACATGACTGAGAGGTTCTCTTTAGGGACACACTGCCTTAGGAACCATGCTGGGTTTTGGCTGATGGGTTTTGGCTCCCATGACACCTTGGTCCAGCTCCAGGTGCACCGGGTCCTGTCCTGCCTGACAGCTCCCAATCCCAATTTCAGATCCTCTTTGGAGGAACTGGGATCTCCCTCAGGCCAGTGGTAGAGCTGTGCAGCTCCAAGCTTTACAAAAACACCACCCTACATCCAGAGTGTGGGGCAGCTGAGAGAAGTGGTCCAGCACAGCACCCCCTGGAATTCTTTGGGGGTACTATGACTGTACCTGTATTTCCACACAGCATCTTTGTTTGCTAGAACATGGGTGATGGTGGTCAGTGGGTGAGGGAACCAAATGTTCTGTGCTTCCCCTTTGTTAACCTGCCAGAAGTGGACTTTTTGTGCCACTATTGTAACCGTTGCATCTCAATGCACTTACTTATCTACAGCATACTCTCCCCTGGTTTATTGAGCTCTAAATTTAGCTTGTTACCTGTGACAGATTTATGACTACATTCATTATAGCAGTAACAGCTTCAGACAGAAGCTAAGAGGTGCCCAAAGAAAATGGATTATACAAAACAATTACACCATAAAAAAGGCTGTAATGGAACACTGTGATTTACCACAGAAGTGAAAAGAAATGAAAGATACAGGCAGGAACAATGGTGGTGTGTTGGTTTTTTCGGTGCGGTTTTTTGTTTGTTTGTTTGGTTTTCACCTGTATATGGTGCTTCTGAAAAAAGAAAGGCGGAAAAGGATGAAAAACTAATAGATACTTGAAAAGAAAAGATGATTACTGGAACATTTTGTTCTCTAGGATTTTTGTCAGATCCTGGAGAAAACAGCCAGCCAAGTTTGTTCTGTTCTAGCAAATTGCTGAACCTTGCAGGGTAAAGATACAACACTGTAGAACATTATTTGAAATGTCTCTAGGGTTTCTGTAACAAGAAGAGCATGCATCTAATTAATTCTACCAATTTGTCTAATGGCCCCTTAAAATTCCCAAAACATGGCAAAAAGCAGAATGCTGACTCACAACAGTAAGAAATAAAAAACTGTACTTTTGGCACAAGCAGGGTAGGATGAGAATGCATACGCAAATAATACTTCTTCTGCAGTCTTGGGTGAATACCTGTGTTCATTTACAGCCATTCAGTTACTACAGGAAAGGTAAATAAAAGTGTGTCGTAGTATGAAATGATGATGTTCAACCTATAAACTATTCTTTACCATACCTGACTCAGACAAAGAGCCAAATAATCCTCAAATAATAACATGGCTTTCCCTCATGTAGGATGAGAGCAAAGGTAGTTGTTCACAGTCAATCCTTCAGCAGCAGTTAAAATTATGTATTTTCATAGGACTACTTCCAGAAAAGGTACACAGAGCTAAAGAGAAGGCAGGAATATCGAAAGTGAATGGACAAAAGTATTTTGAACAGAATGTTCTCCAAAACTTCCAGCTCTTAAAGCTTGCTTCTGTTTCTGGCTGATCCAAATGATGCAAATGCATGTGTGTGGGGGTGAGTGCATAAACACATATTTTACTTCAGAGCAATTTGCAAAAAAATACCAAGAGCAATTTCTACCCAGGAAAGCAGTGGTGACATTCAGGATGACTCCTGCAGCACTCACCTCCTGATGCTGGGAGTTAAGTAACCACTGCTGCTGGGTGCATAGGAAGGGAGGTGAGCAGAGCTCCCTCACTCCTGCCTCAGGCCACTTCCTATCATATTCACTTCTCTGGCAAATCACAAAGGGGTGGGGGGGGTGGGAAGGTTAAGCCAATAAATTTCAGCAACAAAAACAGTGACTTAACAAGCTAAAAAAATCCCTCCCAAAGCTATTGATTCTCCAGCTTTAAAAATTTGAACAGCATCTGATCATAAACCTGGTGTTGAAATTCTGGCTCATTTCATGGTTTCATTTAGAAGAGTTTTAACATTATCAGAGCCAACCAGCAAGGGACATTTTTAAAAGAAACCAGCACTCTGCTCTGTCAGCAGTTACCTTCTGCAGAACTGCCTGCAAAGCTGGTGCTGGGCACCCCGACCCCTCCTGCTCCACTTTCAGGGCTCGCCAGCTGGAGCAGGGATCACCAGACTCCCTGGGAGGTGCTGTGCATTACTCCCACCCAGAGGACACAGCTCGCATCAGCTGCATTGGTGGCATTAAGTGAGGTCATCGGGTCCTTTTTCGGTTTTGGATTTTGTTTTGGCAACAAGGTAGGTATGAGGACAAACATGTCAAAGCTGCCTGTTTGGATGCATCACCCTGAAATCCCTCTTGTAATTCCTCTTCTCCTCTGTTTACTACAGGTGAAACTCATCCTAAGCAGAGAGCTACATGAAGTCTGTGTGTCATTAAACTGCCTATTTTATGCCTTGAGCTCTCCCTGCGCACAGAATAAATGTAATCATTAGACAGCAAAGAAAATCAGTTATTTAATTAAACTAAATACCTTCTCCTCTACTTTTCTGAGTAAGAGAACACCCCCAGCAACTACCAGTTCATTGAAAGAGGCAATAGTAGCATTCATGTCCTTAGCTGTTCTCTTTTTCCCCTCAAACAATACATTTTTTGCTTTGTTTCTTCTTTGCCTTTCTCCATCTTGTATATAAAATGCATTGCAGATGCTTGAGGATGGTACAGATACGGAGATGAGCACTCGTGCTTTGTGTTTGCTTGTGCTGGAGGGTGAACCCATATTGCAAAAATAAATGTGAGGCCTGAGGGGCTGCTTGCCTTGTACAGTAAAAGCAGGGGCCATCAGCTGGGTCGGGAGTGGGTCCTAGGTGGTTCCAGGACCACAATGCAGAAGTGCTCTGCTCCAGTGGGGCAAAACCACTGTGTATGACTTGGCTTCACGATGCATCTACTCCCAGCCTGCAGGACCAGCAGATGGTAGGAGCTATTTATGGACTGGAGGATTTTCTTTCAAACGTGAACATCTTCTGTCTACAAGCATTACTCCCTGGCCATCGCTCTATAAATGTGCTTCAGCTCACTTTAAAGCCTGATTGCAGCCACAGTCGACCCTGGAGCCAGGATGCAGCCGTGGAAGTGATGTACTCACCACCCGTGAAAGCAGGAAGAGTAGCAGCTCCCCAGCCCATTTCAGGAAAGCAGCTTGATACTATCAGGACTCTTCCACTACCTGAGCAGATGTTTAGCAGAGCTGCTCCACACCTGCGCTACAGGTCTGCCCCTCTCTGGCATGCTCAGACTGACTGTGTGTGACACAAATCAGAGTCTGTTCGAAGCACACAGCTTGCTACACCTGCATCACCCTGACTGTGATCAGTCCTATGTCTCTGGGTCCCCCTTCCAAGAAAGGGCAATTCAGCTGCTCCTCTGCTGCTGTTGGGAACAGGTGGGAAGGCAGCTGGATGGGCAGGATGCTGCACAGACAGCCTGCAGACAGCCAGCAACCTTTGGCCCTGTCATTTCTGCACTTCTTAGATCTGCTTGGTCCTCTACTCAGTCTGGGAGCCCTTTGGCTGGCGAACTCTTGGAAGTCTGGTCCTTGTTCAGCATCCTTTGATTTCTTCTGAACAATGTCTACTTTTCTGACACTTTGCAAGCATCTTGCTGCCATCCTTTCTCCTGTCTAATGCTTTTACATCAGGAAGTCTCAGCAAACTCTACAAACACAGTTATCCATCCTTGTTGTACAAATGAGGAAACAGGGGCACACATTTTACTTCTGTCTCCTTTTTACAAGTGTCCCAGTTTTGGGAAGCTGAATTTGAAGCAGTGAATGCAGTTACAGCCTAATTTTCAGTAATGCTGAAATCCGGCATAAGCACCTACAAATACTGAACATTTTGGAAAAGCTCGACCTAAATCATTGACCCAAGGTCATGCAGCAGAATTAAGAAGTGAATCCAGATGTCCTGATGATTAGCTCTGTCTATTGGCATTCAGTCAACTCCTCCCTCCTAAAATAAGCTTCCTGAAGCATCTAAGACTATAGTCTTAGAACTCCCTTAAACATGCAGCACTGGTAAGACCTGATTTTCAAATTAAGGAGGGGGGGAAAAAACCCAGTTCATTATTTTTTCCTCAAGTGATCACTGAATGACCAATGAAAGGGCAGCTTAGAGTCATTTGATCTCAAACTTCTTCCTATAAATAAAAAAGGGAAGATTCTTCTCCCTTTTCGAACAACATGAAGAAAAAATGTTCTGCCTCAGTAATTCTAGACCTGAGTAATTAAATCTGCTCTCTGTTGCAATCTGTTTCCCATGTGTATCACCAACCTGGAATTTCTGGAACTCAATACATAAGGAAGCTATTCAATAAAAGGAAATACTACAACAAAGGGATTAGAGATAGGTCTGAACCAGATTGAGAGACTCCCTATACCAAAGGAAAATCCAGTTCCTTATTCAGAGCTCAACTTTTCCATTTCAACCAGTATCTGAAACCAAACACTGCAAAAACAACTGACCTCCCAGAGCCAGACCACCTCTCACCTCTGGTTTGGGGGCAGAAGAAATGAGGGAACAAGTTGAGGAGACCGGTACTGCAGTGGAAGTGGAGCAGCACTACCTGTCTGTACAGTTTAACTGCTCAGCAGAATAAAACAGAATATTTCAGTTGGAAGGGACCTAAAATGATCAGCTAGCCCATCTGCCTGACCACTTCAGGGCTGACCATAAGTT
The DNA here is from genome assembly GCA_013397975.1 of Machaerirhynchus nigripectus. Classification (NCBI taxonomy): domain Eukaryota; kingdom Metazoa; phylum Chordata; class Aves; order Passeriformes; family Dicruridae; genus Machaerirhynchus; species Machaerirhynchus nigripectus. The sequence continues at coordinate 2,692,400 of VZRQ01005219.1, read as the reverse complement.
AAAGTGTGGTATTATGGGCATTGTCCAAATGCCTCCTAAATGCTGTCAGGCTTGGGAAATTGACCACCTCTCTAGGAAGCCTGTTGCAGTGTCTGACCACCCTCTCATTAAAGAAAAGCTTCCCAATGTCCAGTTTATGTAAAAGACCTGTGAGAAATTATAAAGAGCTTTAGTAGTTAAAATTCAAAGTCTTCCTTGCAAGCTCAGAGTTATATCTACTTATCCATTAAACGAATATCAAAGGATTCACTGCAGCTGAGCTAACTGACCTCATTTTACATCTCTGGCTTCATGCATTCAAGTTCAAGCATAAGAAACTTCCTTACCCTCTCGGTGTGTTTAATTCCGGGGCATTCCAGGTATAATGTGCACCTAAGTCAAAAGGAATTTAAACAAAGCCCTCAGATTTCAAAATTTGTCTTATCCTCATTTGGCTCCCAGAATTTCAGCTGCTTTCCTGAAATGATCTGCTCACATCTGCTCTCCAGCTGAGCCGTGTTCATGCCCCACTGACCTGACCGCTGCCATCTCTGTAATCTTGCAGCTGAGAAAAACCAGCAATGCACTCAGTCCCTGTAAGCATCAAGAGCATTTCAAGAAGGAGGAGGCAGAAAACAGCCAGCCTTTATATAACAGGGAAAAGTAGGATTTCAGAGAAAAAGCATTGTTCGGCTAAGGTGAGTAAGGGGAGCTGCACGCCTGAAGTGCCCTGGTCTAGTTCCCTCGGGCAATGCGAACTGGAGGTGTCAGCATCTTGCAGGATTATTCTCTGCAATGGCAGCTGGCAGATATTTTCCTAATAGAGAGCACAGCAGCATCATTCACACTCACTGGATTCTATTTGCTGCTGTTCCTATTCAAACTCGGCTAATCCGATCAAGTTATTTCTTGGCCTGTGCCTTAAAGCTGAGTAAGTAAACACCTTTCATAAGGTCTGAGCCCACTTGTTTCAAGTGCATGATTAAGGGCTAGACTTGAGCATTATTGTGAGAAAACCCACTTCATTACTCACAATTTCCAAAATCACTCACAGGTGTCTTGAAGTGGCACTTTTCCATCCAGTGTTTTACTCCCTGCATTACAAATACAGAATACAGTGGCAAAGGGGCCCAAACACCAAACATACATTTGTGTTTCAGCTGCCCTAAAGAACAGCTCTTTGAGCTGAGAATAGCTCATAATGGCACCACTTAGAGACTACGATGCAAAATATTTTCTGTGGCTACCAGACCTTCTCCACAGATGTCTCTTCTTGTTTACTATGAAGAAGACAGATGATAAATATAGTCAGCAAATGTATTTTGGACAAAGTCATACTCATTTGTAGTATTTGCATTAAGTAACACTAGAAGACTTATGCAACAGAAGAGATGTTGACCCAACTGTAATTCCTTCTCTGGTACACCAAGGATGGATTTGAACTATTGAAGTTTACAAGTTTTTTTCAAGAAGAATTGTTGCCGCTTATGCTCGTATTGCTGATAATATAACTGGTATTGGTAATAATATAACTGGGGTTTTTACACCTTTTTTTAAAACACCCCCACACAGTTCTCTTTCTCTTTTCTGAGGCACTTTTAACTTCACATCCAATGTTCTCTTTTGCACTACCTTGCCCACATCACTTCTCAACTAGCTCCTCAAAAGATGGTTATTTGTTTTGAAAGCTTCGTGAATAAAGGAATATTTAAACAATTAACTGCAATCATATTCGTCATCCTGCATGGTACCATGGATATGCACTAGAAATATAATGAGAAAGTAAAACTTTCCTTCAGGAAGAAGAAAAGAGAAGATAAACATCCACAGATCTCTCTCTCATTACTTTCTTATCTTTTTTAGACTGCAAATATATCAGTCACTGGAACACTTTCATACGAGGTCATTATTGTTACACATATTATGCAGAAAGACCCAAGGCCTCATTCTGTCGTAGATAAGCTATTCACACACATCCTTTTTTTCCCCTTGCAGTTATTTGCATGGCTGGCTGGATAATCATCCATAATAACAAAATATGACTCAGCATGGCTGAATGTCCAATTCACTTTGGGGATTTTCTTGGAGGTTTTTTTTTTTTTAAACTATTGAAGACCAGAAAAGATGTGTCCCTCCCAGATAATACTAATGTAAAAAAGATTTGGTTAAACACAAAGGTCAGGGGAAAGGGAATGGATCAAACAGCAACATTTCTACTGCTGTGCCCTCAAAGAGGCTCAGGCCTCTTCAGCTGCTCTGACCAGTGCTGCAGGGTGCAGGGTCCCTTGTCCCCCTCTGCAGCATGGACAGGGAGATTTCTCATGGAAATCCCCTCCTCAGGGTGAAGGGAGGATGCAGGACAGAGAACTGGTCATGTTCCTCAAGGATGGGCATCCCTGATATTAAGGACATATGTGTTTTCCTGGACACCTAGATTCTGTCTATGGGTTATTACAATTGTGCAAGCACACAGAATATTTTAAAATAGAGTTTATTTCAGATCTGAAATAGTCCAGTACTAAGAATCCTCCTAGTATCAGTTCAAAATCAAGACTCCAGTACGACCACTAAATGAAATACATGGGTCCCTCTCTTTTAAAGGATAATTCTCCTCTACTTAAGTAAGTTAATGGCAGTAGCAGTGGACACTGCCATCCTGCTCAGCAGTCCTGGCTGTAGGGATGTGACTGACAAAGATGGTGGATCTGAACCTCTGGTCCCTGGTTTTCAAGCACGAGACCAGCCCAGCTGAAAAGGCTGCAGTGTGAGAACATATTTCACCTGGGACAGAGTGAAAAGAGCATTTAGAGCTTGGCCCTTCATTTAGCAAGATCCATTGGCACATGTCTCTTTTTTTAACCATCTGTGTAATTCTTGGGTGAAAACAGCAGGATTTGTGTTTTCCAGAATTAGGGTAAACACGAGTTTTTTACCTAGGGCTTTCCTGACAAAAGCACCTTAAACTGTATACCCATATACTAACAATGTCTGTTACTGTATTTAACAGAACTAAATTAGGCTGGCTGAGAAAATACACATTAAAATCAGCTGGTGAAAGGATGTACATTGTAATGTACATGCATAAAAACCACACGGATCTTACTTCTGTGATAATCTGACTATGTAATACCACCAAGGCCAGCAAGATTCCTGACAAACATCTACACAGGAGCACAAAGCCAGCAGCAGAAGTTAAAAATGCCCATAACCTTTAGCTGGCAGCCCCAGTTTCCACAGAATTCCACACTGTTTGAGAGGCAAACATCATCTGTATTCCCAGCCTCCTTCCTTAGTGCACTGCTTACGTGCACATCTGCTAAAAATCACAAGCAAACTACACAGTAGTTTAACTGAAACTCAAACAGGGAAAGCATTCAATTAGGCAGAGAGAAAAGCTAACTTCCTCCTTCCTTTCCTTCCTCTCATCAGCCTTTCTGCAAGAGATCAGTGGTGAAACTCTTATCTACTTTGAAAATGGTATTACACCCACCCTGGTTTAATGCCAAAGTTTCTTCCAATTTAATTTGGTTTTGTTTTTAACAAGTGAGAAGTGCAAAACAAACAAGAAATTAAAGCTGTGTCCTTAATTATTGCTTACGTAGAGCAAATACTTCAAAGACCCAGCAGAGATATGAGGCAGCCACTGCCCGAAGGGGCACAGAGCAGCTAATCCTGGCTCAGCCAGCACACAGGAGCTGTGCTCACCACCACAGCCTGGGACCAACTGGGCAGTGCAAAGCCGAGGCAGAGGATGGGTGCTCAGGCTGTCATCTTCCTCTCAAAGGCAGAATTTACTCCAGTGCCATGAACATCTCCCAGTGGCAGAATCCCCAGCTTTGCGCTCATCCCGAGGACAAGCGCGGCACACCGTAAACCGGGACTGAGCTGGCCATGTTTATCAGGGTTAGGGATGTTAAGGATTGTGATTCTCCCCCTCTACTCTGCCCTCATGAGACCCCAACTGGAGTTCTGCATCCAGCTCTGGGGTCTTCAGCACAAGAAAGACGTGGACCTGCTGCAGGAAGTCCAGAGAAGGGCCACAGAAATGATGAGAGGGCGGGGGCACCTCTGCTGTGGAGACAGGCTGAGAGAGCTGGGGGTGTTCAGCCTGGAGAAGAGACAGCTCTGGAGAGACCTCATTGTGGCATTCAAAGACTAAAGGGAGCTCATAAAAAAGAGGGATAGAGACTTTTTACATAGACAGATAGTTATTGGACAAGGGGGAATGTTTTTAAACTAAAAGAGATTAGATTTAGGTTAGATGTTAGGAGGGAATCCTTCACTGTGAGGCTGGTGAGGCCCTGGAACAGGTTGCCCAGAGAGGCTGTGGATGCCCATTCCTGGAAGTGTTCCAGGTCAGGTTGGGTGTCGTCCTAAGCAACCTGGTTGGGTGGAAGGTGTCCCTGCCCATGGCAGAGGGGCTGGAATTAGATGATCTTTAAGGTCCCTTCCAACCCAAACCTTTCAACGATTCTCTTTGGCTGTCTTCAAAGTGAGCCCCTGGGTACGATCAGTGCTGTCACAAAATGTAATCCAAACTACCTAAACTTCTTTCTTCTACACTGAAGTTAAAATGAATAAGAAATCAAGTACAGTGCCACAAAATGCTTCTCTTCAGCCTCAGAAGCTTGTTTACCATTGCTGTAGTAGCTGAACTGCTGAATGAAATATTTACAACTATTCATGCAATCAAACTCATTTTCCTTAGGAAATAACTGATTAGGTATCTCACATCTGTTCCTGACAATGAGTTAAGCCTCTGCTGATCCCTATCTAGACCTGACATGAATGTTAATGCTTTAGAAACCATCATCCTTAATAGGAGGGAGACGACAGACTCTCGGGGTCTGGTGGTGGTTGAGTGCAACGGGGAAGCTCTGCTGCATCTGCGGGTGAAGGATGACACAATCAGCCCACAGTTTTCTCTAACCTTGTGACCATGGGCTTGGGAAGCCTGGCAGGAGATAGAAGCTAGAGTAGAGCTCAGCACAGAATTATCTTGAGAATTATCTCCCTATCCTTATCAAAAGTTTTTAATATCTCCCAGATGCTTGCTTCCTGTATGCAGAGCAGCAGTCCTGCTCCACCACGCTCCAGAGCTGCATGTCATCCTTTCACTGGTGTTTCCCCATCAGGGCCTTTGATGGAAGCTGCTGCAAGTGTTGCAAGGTTGTGAGAAAAACCAGCTGCTAATAAAGCTGATTGACGTGATACCCTTATAAAGCATGATGCTCATGTCAGGAAAAACAAAAATAAATTCCACATTTTTCCTCAAATAAAAGCTGTTTAGTGGGTAAAGAGCCAATGCCAATGCACTATTAGAGAGAGAAATCTAATGTTTGGTTAATCTATTCATCTAGCAATCCTCTTTTCCACAGGAAATTTATCAAAAGAACTTGCCAAAAAAGTAGGAAAAATAAGTATTTATCTCAATATACTCTTTATTTCTGCAAGATCAAGGGAGAACTCTTCATCCCTCTCAGGTCAACTGCAAAGCTCTGCCACATTGTGCCAAAGATTCTAATCACAAAAGAGTTGGTCTCTATTACTGCTCCTTCTGGTAAGGGTGGTAACTGGGCTTCCTAAGTTCTGACAAGAGCAACTAGGTCAGAAGAAAACTCTTGGCAATGCTTAAAAAGTTTTATTTCAAGGTCAAGGTACTAAAAAAAAGTGAAGTAAATGAACACTTGCCTGCAAATGACCTTGTAGAGCTGTAATTCAAATAGAAATGAAATCTATGTGAGTGTCTGAAGAGTAATCTCTGAAACAGTCAGAAACGCTGCATAAAAGTAGATTTCAAACACAATCCAAAGAAGATTAAACTGGCAATTCATCTCTCTTAGGACTTCTATACATCATAAATAGGCATTATGCCTTCTATGTAAAGCAGCTCATTATCTGATTTATTCACCAATATCTCTTCTTATTCAAACAATTCAAACCAGACTATATTAGAAAATCCCAGAACAGTTTCTTCAGCACTGCAACTTTTGAAATAAGTTGATGATTTATATTTATAAAATTTTACTTACTGTACAACTAAATTCATGTTTGTTAATATAACACACTATCTCTAAGGACAATTTTTAAGAAAGATGCTATCCCAGATGGATCATTCATTAATATTCACATGCTTTCCTTCAAAAAAAATCAAAACACAAAAGTTGTTCTTGTCGGCATTAGTCTTTTTTTCATCCCTCAAGTGAAAACAGAAATTCTGCTCTAGTGACAACAGCCTACTACTGACAAACTAATCATTCTAACACTCCAGACTCTGTTCTATTGCTCCTTGCCTTTTTAACTATGAATATATCTAATATAAGGAATTCAGCTCCAGATTCAAAACATGTGCCCTGGATAAGACAAGGTTCTGACTCAGCCTCATTTCAGGTTTACAAATGGTTTAGTGGCAATTTTAGTCCATTTTTTTTTTGCATTTATTGTCCTCCCGTTTTAGGCAATGGATCTCTGCCCTTTCCAGACAATATACCAGGACTATTTCAGAATCATATACACTTTCCTTCTAAGGACCTTCTTCTGGGAGCCTCTCCTTACATACTCTGAATTATTTCCAGAAAGTCGAAAAACAGAATTGCAGACAATTTTCCCCCATAACATAATTCTCAGCAAGGCTTCCTGAGTTGTACAAACTTCCCCAAATAATGGACTTTGGCTCCAGTCTCAGTGAGACACAGATACCAGGAGGTCTTGCCGCTGAAAGGCCAAGTCCCATGAGGTGTGAAGATGCCTCAGATAAGAAAGTGCTTTCTCAGAAGTCCATGCTGCAGCAGAATGAGCAACAAGAATTGTCTGTCCCAGGACTGGCACTCAAGGGCCAGCGTAAGCTCCCTCTGCAATGACACAGCTCCACATCACTGCTGCCGTGTGGGAGGTTAACCCCAGAGCTTATGACGGAAAGGAAATACAGTAACTCACTTTTCCTATGTTGACACATTGTCTCCACTAATGAGAAGGCTCAGCCCTCCGCATAAGCAAAATTAAACAGAAAATGTAGGTGTTAAGATTAGCGCAAAGAGTTTGTTTTATTAATACTTCCTGCTGTGCCCTTTCCATGGAAAGCCTGCCCCAAAAGGAAGCCATTACAATTATTCTATTTAAGAGAAAAAGCAAACTGTTAATACTCATCTTTAATATATACATCAGTAGCGGAGTCAAGCCAAGTCCCACCTTTTTGCCTCATGGGACTCACTTAACACAAACACTTAATACATCACTTAATAAAATTTGACTGGAAGCAGTTTGATCAGAGTGAATTTTTTAAGTTACTGTAAATCGAGCCAGTGTACGTTGCACTGAGACAGGACAAACAGGTTTATGGTCAAACTTCCTCAGCAAGGGGTGTAACCCTCCCCAGCTATTAGAGCCTCCTTAATTGCTGCCTTTGCTGTGACAAGCCAACAGTGGACCAAACACACAGCATCCTCCTCTATACATAAACACCTATTTGCAGTTTGTGCAGCAGAGCTTTGAACAGCCTAAACACAAGGACAGACTCCCAGGGACATCCATTTTTCCTTCAGCTGATACTTTGGGAGAGGTCCCCACAAAGAAGCTGGTGGAAGTTCAGCCTTTGTCTTCATCAGGACCAGGGCTTTATCTCATCCCCTTCAGATAAAGCCTCTGCATTGGCTTGAAAATCTTCCTATAATGCTGCCATGTCTATGCAAAATACCCACTTGGCAATGGGAGCTCTTATCTATTGCTCATTAATTACTCCCAAAAATGGTTTACTTAGTGTGTTGTTTATGATCAAAACTTTATTGTCCGGAAGCAATGTGCTGCACTGTGCTGTGCATTAAACCAAGATTAAAGTAGGCTGAGCCCAGAAGAGAACCAACAAACCTTATTAATTTCTTTTAAGCTTGTGTGCATGTGTGTGTTTGTGGGCTGAACAGATGAAGCAAGAGAGGAGATTAGCATTTTTATGGATATGATTCCTGCCATTGCTACATACTCGAAAATCTTGCCTAGGCTTGGGCAGTTTGTAAACAACAATAAACACACCTATAAATATCTCTGCATCTATTAGTCAATCAATTAATCAATCTGCCTATAGCTGACACTCAACAAAGCACCTCACATTTACTTACAGGGGAGGGGGAATACCTCGATGATCCTTGTGGGTTCCTTCCAGCTCAGAATATTCCATAAGCATGGGGAGACAGAGGCCCAGTGCAGGTGTCTGCTGAGCTGTGACACTGCTGCTGGGTACAGAAGGGTTGAAGCCTCTGCCCAGAGCCAGGGCACCGAGAACAGTGCAGGTACAAGTGCAGGTACCACACAGCAGCCAGCCAAGACTGGGGAACTTAGTGAAAAACTCTGAAAATACATTTCCATGTCACACAACAGGCCCCTGCAGAGCAGCCCTGAAGGACCGAGACCCCAGAAGCTGACGGAAGGTGACTGCAGGGTGGCAGAGTGCTCCATGCAATGGGAAAGTGGTGCAGGGAAGACCAAATCCTCTGCTGTCCCTGCCTGCTCAGGACACCAGGTGACAGGGATCCAGCAGGAGGGTGATACAGTTTTCCCCAGTTCATCAGCTCTGCAAAGATCAGGTAGCAAAAGTGTTGAAGGCAGCTGTTAGCCAGGGTCACCTCTTTGATCATCCCCAGAACATGTGCGTGGCCAGCAAACCGCCCGATGCTCGCCTTCCACCACCAGCAACAGGAGCCCAATTCCAGCGGCTTAGGTGTGTGTGTTTGTGCGTGTGTTTGTGTGTGTGCATCAGTCCTCAAAGCCAGAGCTCCAAGGTCTTGCTCTGCCTCCCTCCCTCCCTCCCTCCCAAGGCAGGATGTTTTGCAGCGCTCTCTCTCCGCGGCAATGTTTAGCGAGCCTCTCGGTTACCATAGCGTTATGCGCTGAAGGAATGTCGACAAATTAATCAATTGTACAGTTGTGTTTGCCTAAGAATACAAGTCAGTCAGATGATTCAATGCATTTCAACAGCTCCGTGGAGTTTGGTTAACACACTTCCTCTTCTACCATCTCAGTGTTACCCTCATCGGCGCTGCTGTTTTTCAATATTCAATTTCCCTTTACAGGCAGATTGGCAGGTAGGTGATCTCTGCTGCAGGCTAAGTTAGGCTGTTTTCTTTCTTCCCTGCCTGCTTCATTTCTGTCTTTTTGTATTTATTTCCTTCTCTCTTTCTTGTAATAAGATGGACATCATACACTCAACTTTCCACTACCCAAACTGTGTTTTTAAAGTTACTAATTCATCACTAATGGTCAGCAGTCACTTCCTTCTTCTAGATTTTATCCTGCATTTAGAGAATTTTGCTCTGATCAGCACCAGAGCAGAGCTGATACTAAGTCCAGGTTTCCAACTTATTTTAGGAATATCAGGTTAAAAGGGAACACCAACCCATTACTCCAGTCTTGGAAAACAATGCTGTTAAGAGCTGCTTAACAACATCTCTTCAACCTGCCAAGGAGTACCAGAAGCCTGAGAACACATCCTCACGTCATACAATAAACTTATGATACACATCAGAAGCATGCAAGATTAAACCGTGCTGTGACACAGCAAAGGGCAGGTGAAGATCACTGCCAGTACTGCAAGTCCTTGGAGCCACACAGAGTTCATTAACGCCAGCAACAGATCCCAGAAAATACACCATGAAGTATAATACAGTTACTGGCAACACAGTCTGAAGGAAAAATGTCTCTGGCCCAAAATCTGATGAAGAGGTTGAACCAGGGAGCATGCCAGAAAAGTCTGCAGGCAATTGTGCCTGTCTAACGCTACAAGGAGTCTGCACTGTACATTTTCAATGTCTAGTGCTTGAGAGGAAGGCAGACATGGGAGAAAAAATATTCAAACTTGCAGCAACAGAAAAAATTATTTCTTGCCTCAGCTCCCAAGAAAAGAGCAGAAGCCTTGATACATGGGGTTAAAAGTGTAAACAAACCAGGTCCATTCTGCTTTCAAGCATACATTAAAAATATGACTATACTGCAGACCAAAGAACTAACTCTGCAAATGCAATTTCCTATCTCCGGGAACTCTCTAATTTAATTGTATAATCTCTTTCATAAGATTATCAAGACCTATCTCAAAACTACCCTAATTGAAAGACTCTTACGCAACTCCAATCCTTGGGTAGCTACAAGCTTTCTTCTAATTCCCCACCCAAATTTATTCATGACCAACTTAGACAATTTGACCTTGTGCAGATGCTATCTTTTAGCTTTTTTCTGCCCTCTTGCTCCACAGTGCCAATTGTGTGTAAAATACCCCAGCATAGCCTGTCCCTTCTTTGGTTCACCTGGCCAGAGCTAAACAAATGATGCTCTTTAACCTGACTTAGTACCACAGATGGTCTGCCTGTGTAACCACATCTCCAGCACTCCTACTGTTGTAATTTAACATTTTCTTGACAAGGGTACCCAGAACTATGCAAAATTCCAGCAGGCCACTCCACAAGCAATGGAAAGCTCTTGTACTGACACCCTGTATGATGATTTGTACAATGATCAAATCACATTTCCCTGAATTCCTCATATTATTTTCCTTTGGTATCCAAGGATGTCAGTGGTCCCCTTCCCAGCTGTATCTCAGTGCTTGCTCCCAGGTATCTCCTGAGCAGCCAGTGCATCCACATCTCTCCCTTCTGCCATGGACAACTGATGGGCTCCTATTTCACACTGGAAATTCTTGTTACTGGTCTCCATGCTTACAACTTTACATGACTCTGCACTCAGCGCTATTAAATGCCATTTTATGTCTATCACTCCAAATCAACAAAGTCATCTAAATTCCTTTCATTTGATAATCTGATCCTCCTCTGTATTGACAATACCTCCCAGGTTTTTGTCATCCCACACAGCTCCTGGGCACACACCTAAACCCTGCACACAGCTCAGAGCCTGGTCCCAAGGGAGCAACACCACCAATCTCCCTTCACCCTGATGACTTTCTCTGAAAACCTCTTTCCATTCAGACAACTTGATTTGCATGCAATGGTTGTATCTTTTCTTTGGCCAGGTTCTTTTCCACCTTTCAGTTCTTGCCTTGAACTACCATCTTCATTTTAAGCCATAGCATCCTGTGGGGCATGGTATCAAATGCTTGGCTTTAGATAAATTACATTCCTGCCCTACCCCATCTAAATAATCTGTTATTTGAAAAAGATGCTAGATTAGTCTAGCACAATCCATCTTTGATAAAATCTTGTTGTAATTTAGCCTGCTTCCTCATTATTTCCATGTCTAATTATTCTTTCCTACAAAATACGTCATGAGACTTTGGGTACTGTTGCGTTCAAACCAGCTGGCCTAACATTTCCTGCACTGCTTTTTTATTTTCTGACTCTCGAGGGAGAGTCCTCTGTAAACGACACAAATTCTTGCCCTCTTCTGCATCTGAAGAACCATGGGAGAGCCTTGCTGCAAGCTCTGCCAGCCTTGTGCCACTGCTTTCAGTATTCCAGGAGTGGGATTATTGGCACCTCTTCATTTGTCTCACGAAGATATTTAAGTTTTGCCTGTTTTCTCTGGGTTTGTTTTTTTTTAAACTTTGCTATGAATAGCTTTCACTTGCCTGCAGATTTGTCAGTAATTACACTCTGTTCCAGATTCTACAGAAGGTTCTGCTTTCATGAGAAAGTTGTGTCATTATTTAGAGACATCAGTTCCCCTTCCAGTTTAGGCACGTCTAATTTCAGTTCTGTGCAAATTGACTAAGTGCAGGTTTTGGTTGAACCCAAATAAGCTCATTCGAACCAAAATAAGAATGTCCTTACACAAGGGCACATCAGGTTAATCAAATCACTTTAAAAACAGACTTAAACTAAATTGGTGTAATCTCCCCATGTAGACAAGGCCAAAGCCAATAAAGGAATATGAAGTAGGTCAAACTCTCTCATTAATTGCACACACCTTTGTGGTTTGACTGAATCTGGTGATTCTGAGGCTGGGCAGATGTGCAGCCAGCAAGCCCAGCTGTGCACAGAGCGCTTGCTGGGGCCTGCCACCACGTCAGCCTCCCTTAAACCCGGGCTTAAGTGAGACTGGAGTAACAATAAATAGGGTCTTTCAGGACTTCTCTACAGGGACATTGCTCCTTCAGCTTCTGGGCCACAGAGCAAGAAGTCACACTGTGCCACACCAAAAGTAGCCGTGAAACAAGGAAAAAAAGGAGTGGCTTCAGCCTGGGCTGAAGATGGGACAGAGCTGGTGGAGCTGCAGCCAGGCAAGCCCATCACTAGGGCCACGCTGGCAGGCACAGAGCTGCTGCTGCAGCAGGACTCTGAGCAGAGCACGGCCCCAGCTGAGCCAGGACTCGCCCGAAAGAAGGGTGCCATCCAGGTCCTAACAAATAAATACAGTTGCACCAGCCTGACTTCCCTAACAGAGATCTGGAACTGTGATAGAGAGGTCTGTCATTTCAATAATACCAGAAAACACTGGTTCCTACTGTTTTGGTATTTATAAGTTTTACTGTTCTGTTTAAAGCTATATTATTTCACTGGGATCCAGAACTGTTCCCGTACAAGCCTGATTTCAGTTGTTCTGATATAGGCACATAGCTTATTTCTCCAATCTTGAAAGAATGAGCCATGTTGGCATTAAAACCTTTGTACCATTACATGTGAATCTTGGGAGGTTGCGTAATTTAGGACAAAACAAAGCAACTTCTGTGCGTAGACAAGCCCTGGCTCCAAACTGTGAAGACATCCTACCAATATTTTGATACTACTAATGAGCAGAAGTTGGATTTGACATCAGTATCTCTGCAATGTAATGCCACTTCCTCCATCATGAGACTTTAATTATGAACTATTCATTTGCTAATTTTAATCTTTAACTCTGAGCTGTTTTTGTGTACTTGATGTATGTCTTGAACCAGAAAAGTAATTTAATACAGATACAGTCTCAGTGGCTAAAACCCAGGAACCATCACATAACTTACTGAAGTTTGCAATTTATAAAAAAAAAAAATTCAAACCAGTTTTACTTTTTCCTTTAAATCAAGTAACTGTAATCCACATCTTGGAATGATTAGGATAAGTGAGCAGCAAGCAATCACTCCTAAAGCCATTTGCATTTTTCCTATTACCTCTTCCAGAATAATTCTAAAGATTCGGTAGTAAACATGTTTAGCCCAAGAGATATGAATGCCTCCCTTGCACACAGATTTCAACTTTTGGCTTTCTCTGGAGCCTCCTGTCCTCATTAGTGCCTGCTGCGTTTGTCAGGACTCCGTCAGCTGCAGAGCCCCGAGTGCTGTTGTTCTGGCACATCAGTGCCAGGGCTCTGGTCCTCCCTGGTGCAGCACTGACACACTGGCTTACTCTGATTAGCACATTACAGGAGAATGATCTACTTTATTTTTTTTAATACGGTTTCTAAAAAACCCAAAATCCAAATGTATTTTTCTGACTGAATAACTATGGTGAGGGATTGCAGCCTAGGAAGTTTATAAAAATGACACAAATTCCCAACCAAAACACCACGTTGTCAAACATTCAGTACCAGGGCTTCACACTGAATACTCTTGAAACTGTCTGCTGCTTCAAACAACATCCATCAGATCTGTGAGGACTGTAAACCCTACATATCAAACCCATGAAGAGCTAGCTGCCTCTTTAAGGCAAATTCCCATTTCCAGAGCTAGGGATTAGCCAGCAGTGATCCAGCAAAATAAGGACAGGGAAACGCCGGCATTCTGCTCAAAAAGGAAGGAAGTGCCTCCTAACATTTTCTGATGTCTACACCAGAATGTCTCATCCCTCTAGTGAAATCAGCACCACAGCTTTCACCGCACAGAGCAAAATAAACTTCAGCTAATAAATAAACCTGCCCTCCCCAGGTGATCCTGCACCCTCCCAGGCAGGTAAGGCATGGGGCATTTTAACAGCTTTGATTTCAGCGACATTATCTCCAGGGCCAATCCCCTGCTGAAGGAGACAACTTCATTCGGGAATCAGGGGTAGTTGGCACTTGGATGCCAGTTCTGTCCCCAGAAAGGCACTGATGTGCTGGACTTCTCCAAAATCCACCGAGCAGGGAACTGCTCTGCTATGGCTCAGGAGCCTCCTGCCTTCGGGGACTGTGGCACTTCACAAAGGACTAGAGCTCTCCAAAGCGCGTGTGACACCTCACTGATGAATCACACAGGGCTCAGCTCCGACCTGTGCTTCCAGTGCGAGCTACCCAGAGCAATCACTTCACAATTTCTGCCACTAAGGACCAAGGCGTGGAGTTATCATTCACAAACCCATGGCTGAAACATATGAGGGACTTTCAAAGCCTTCTTAGTTCCCCACTTGTAATATAAACATTCTGTAAAATCAAATGACACAACAACCCTGGTGGGAAGAGTGACTTTTCAACCTGGATTTCAGATGCTATCTTTAGGTGCAAGACTCATTTCGGAGGTTTTTCTCCACACTGTTTTCAGCCAAACACATTCCTTGAACGACGAAACTTCAAGACAAAACGAGAAGACTGCGAACAGACCCATTTCAGTCTCCAGAAAATCGGTTTCCCCCAACACCAAATCACCGCAGCTCTCAGCTGCGCTCAGCCCTTGGCTACTCCCGAGCCCCTCCATGCGCCCGGGTCCGTGGGCGCTGAGGGACGGGGATGTCGGTACCCCGTCGGGATGCGCCGCGCTCCTGCATCCCTGTCCCGGAGTCCCCTTCCCGCCTGCCTTCTACAGCCAGAGCCCCCCGGACACGTCCCGTGCCCATCCTGACGGAACACGGAATTTTTCAGGAAAAAATCAGAGGACTTGGCGGCTGTCAGTTTTCCTTTTCAGAACTTACCTGGGACCGTCCTGGCAGTGTCCGATGAGGGCAGGGCGGAGCGGCGAGTGCCGCGTACCGGCCCTGCAGCGGGGGCTTTTCCCGGGCTGCCCCGCTCCCTGCGGGCTGCAAGTGCGGGGACCCCCCCTCCCGCACCCCTCGCCCCGGCAGGGTGCGCGGCCCCCGCGGCCGTACGTACCGTCTAGGAGGATGCGCGTCCCGGAGCCGCTCTCAGTGCCATGCCCAGCCCCGGCGCGATGCCCCCTCGGCGACAGGGGTTACCGCTCGCCGCGGGGTCCCGCTGCCCGGCG
>VZRQ01005219.1:2601082-2677096 GCA_013397975.1 Machaerirhynchus nigripectus | reverse complement strand
CTCCTGCCGGGACCGGCCCGTCCTCCCTGTGTGCCCGGCTCTCGCCGGGCGCTGCGCGCAGCGGAGCGAGGCCCGGCCCCGGCTGCCCCGACGGGTTCCGCAGCCGCTCTGCGCTCCCCGCGAGGCGCGCGGCACCGATTCCCTGCGCGGCACGAGCTGTGCCCTGTTGGGATTAGTCATCCCGTAGCGCGAGTCACCCGTTTAACACTTGCCGCTTCCTTCCTCATAGGTTTTTTTTTTTTTTTTAAATTCCCTTTCTCCACTGTAACTATTTACCTTCCTGTCCAAGGACAGCGGGCAGCTGCTTTCCCCTTCCCGCCACTACAGCCGTGCCCAGCTGCGGGCACGGAGCCACAGCCGGTGGCAGGAGCAGCGGGTCCCGCCGGCCCTGCCGCGGTGCCGCCGGACAGTCGGGCTGGGGCCGCTGCTTAGCCGTACCATGTGGTCCTGCCCATCGCCAGAGTTTGGTTTATGCTCCTCTTGTATCTCGAAGCAGTAGGTACAAAGCCGGGGCATCAAGGCTGTTCTGAAGACCCTTTCTCTCTCTTCTCAAGACACTGCCGGGAGGGGACCAGCGCTGCGGTGGGAAGCTACTGGTTAATGGCACAGTTGGAGCGACTTGGGGGAACGTCTCTGGGTCCCTGACTCCGGCCCCGGGCTGCTCCAAGCAGCTTCCAAAACTGAGTGCACTCCCTTACCAACAAGTTAAATTTTTTGGGTGCTTTTTCTCCCCCTCCACTTCAGCTCCTATTGGAAAGCTGCTCCTTAACCTATGCAGTGCTGGAGATCTGCTCCCTCTGGGAGCACATTACTGCCTAGTAGCCCTTTCCCACAGCTGGCATCCTCACCACTGGCTTTCTTTGCTCAGCCAAAATTCCTGTTCCTCTCCCAGCCCTCGTTCTGCTAGAGGAAAGGGGCAGGCACGCAGGCAGCCTGCACGGCCCCATCCCCACACGTGCCAGTGCCCCAAAGCACAGCATGGGGGACAAAAGCAGAACCCACAAAGGGGACAGTGGACAAAAGACTTTGATATGAGGTTTTCAATATAAACCTGAAGCCAGTGAGGAAAGGGAAGTGATGTTGTTACAGCAATAACCCTGAGGAACATCAGCTGTTATTGATGAGGACAAGTAAAAGGGCACCTTTGCATGCAGTTAATATTTCTTATTTACTTTCTTATCGGGGCAAAGAAAATAGCTCAGTTGTGCTGCCTTTGCCACAAATACCAAATCTCTTTTTCTCACTTAGAGTGGGTTTTTGAGGCATGCGGCCTCATCATGCGAAACACAGCAACCCTTCCCTCATTCATGTGGTAAAAATCTTTCCTGCTCACTTTCAGGCGAGATACAAATAGGTATCAAATGCAGCATTTCTCTCCACTTTTACTTGGGTTAAGGTGGGTCTCTGCAGCCTGCAGTGCAGCCCTGTCACAACAGTGACCAGCACCGAGGGGATGCCACTGCCTCCCTACACGGGCGTGCAGATACATGTGGGGAAGTAGGTGAGGAATGATGAGAACATTGAACTCTGTGACTGAGGCACTTTAAGCACCCATAGACGGATGGGTGGGAAGCGCAGGCAGGCAGGATGTGGCCCCAAAGAGGCTGTGGTAGGTTTCCCCACAAGGTACAAGTGCCACAGCCATTGCCCTAAGTTGTGCTGGCAGCTGGTCAGGGGTTCTGGCACTGCTGGGACACTTCATGGCCACCCCCTATCCCACAAGCCTGGCAGGCACAGGAAACAGCATCAACACTGCCTTCTAATAAAGCAAACCATTCAGAAATACCACTTTACCTGATAAAAAAGATTATTTGCTGACCAGAAATCATGTTTTATATAAAGTGTTCCAATCAACTCCCCTGCAGCCCCTGGCAGGTAGAGCCAGCAGGCTTGGTGAATATAGGGGCCTCTCCTCCTGCAGAATGGTGAAGAAGTTTTCATATCAATTACTTTAATTATTTCATTTAGAATAACACACTTTCCACCAAGATCTTTCCAAAAGTTAAGACAGAACAGAGAAACAGACATTTCTGCCACCACAAAATTCACACATTGTTCAGCAAGTTGTGGCGTTGGGCAGCTTTGTCTGTGCTCAGCAATGGTTGGCATAGCCTCAAATTTGTTTATATTATTAGTTTTTGACAGTGCTGCATTGCAAAGACATGCCAGCAGCAATAAAGCCGAGAGAGATGGTTTTGGCCAGAAAAGAAGAACATCAAAGAAAAAAAATGTGCTTTGTTGTTCTTATATATATTCTTGCGTATGTTTTTATGTATGTTCTTGTGTGTGTATAGAAGTATATCTATATTGTATCTATATATAAATACATACATACATGTATATACACATTATATATGTATATAAAACCCAGCCTGTCCCTGCTGCACTTGCCCAGTGGACTGGGGTATCCTGCAGCCTGACAGGCACCACTAACGAGCAACATAATTAAATGGAGAACTAGAGGGACACCTTGGGCTGTATTTTGGAAGATCACACTCCCATTAACCATCTATCATCCCGAGCAAAGGGTTGTCCAAACTAGCTTTTAAATTACACACTGCAAAGATTCCTACCCAGGAAATGCTTGCGTTGCTCAGTGCTAAGTTAACAACCAGCCCTGGTTCAGGATCAGGCACCTCAGCCTTGTCTCCCTCCAGAGCGTGCCCAGAAATTCAACGTGATGTTTTTCCCTTTTCACACAGTAGTAACCGTGAGGCTTGGGATCACGCAAGCTAAAAGGAAAGAGAGGAACAGAGATGACAAAGTGGAAGAAGCACCCTTGCCTTGGTCCGAAGTGGCTGGCTCCGCGCAGGTTCCGCGGTGGCTCTGGGCTGCGGCAGAGAGCGGAGAGCTGGAGCGGCAGAGCCCACCCAGCGCTCGCCATGGGAGCGTGCGGGCGAGGCCGGCGGGAGCCCTGTTCCCGGCTCTGCCAAAGGCAGGGACACAGTGTTAATTGTGTCAGTGCTATTGCACAACACTGTTGCCTTGACACTGTGTCATGTAAAGATTTTAAACCGCCTCTTTATTAGTCATCCTCTATTCATTTTAATTGTGCCTGATAAGCAGGGCCATTTCACCTTTGTATTCTCTGTACGCGCTTATCGTGCGTATTTATGTCGCCCAAGAGACTTTCAATCTCTTCCTGTAGCGTTGGTAGATGCAGAGGAATGAGGAGGCTTTGCCATCACAGCCTGCTGGGCTTCTCACCCGTTTGCTTGCTACCTTTTCAGAGCCCTGCTCTCCTGTGAGGACATCTCCACAGGTCCTTGATTCTGGCACCAAAAATGCTCTGACAGAGGCTGAGGTTAATGCATGGGAACCAGTAAGAAGGGATAGGCTAATTGAAACATGCACCTAATTTTTTTTCAGGATCAAGTGCTGTAGGTGTGTGCTTAACACCACGGGACTCACTTTGATCTTCTCCAAGGACAGAATTTTCTATGGATTAAATTCTTGCCTCTGAATTAGGGTATTGGTTATTTAACAAAATCAAAGCTGGGAGATGAATAACTAATTACTGGATTTAATGCAAAGAATATAGTGAAAGTTTATGGAATATTTTAGTCTCACTTGCAACATAAAAATATACTGCCCAAGAGTTTGTCTGTGTGAACTCTGTCCCTGCAATTCCTTATCTAGCCTTATCTTTGTGAAGTTTGAAGTTTCACTGAAAATTCTTGGAAATAGCAGTGCATTTTCCCTTCTGTGGTACTACGACCTTCTCCTCATCCCAAAAAACCCCGTGTTTTTGGTGGGAGAAGGAAGGGCCCTTTGGCCAGGGACAGTGCTGCCCACCTGTGAGCAGTGCAGTCAGGTGACACAGCTGCTTCCCCAGCACCTGGGGCATTGCTGGCACTGCAGGGACTGTTTGCTAAGAGTACACGTCTGCTTCAGGGAACACCCAACAGTTATCAGAGTCCTTCTCCATCTGGAGATGCTTCTGTTCCATGGGCTTATTTAGTTTCACCTTAATTTTTCCCAATTAAAAAGACTCAAAGCTAGAATTCAGGTTTGAGCCACAGTCACATGAGGAGATGGGTAAAATCCCATTCTCAATTAAGTTCAGAAGAAGGAACGGAAACGCCATTAAAGGCAGAACAAAAACCACATTTACTCCAGTGTGAACAGGATTTCCCTCCTAGCATAAGATCTTGCATCCCTGTGGGCTGAAATGAGCTACTCATTGTCCTACCCAGCATCTTCGAGGGCCACTTGGAATATTTATGCAACTGCTTAAAAGGATTAGGAACATACATGAGTGAGTTAATCACCATTTAGGAACAAAATTCCACCTAAGCTTTTGAGAACTGACTGTAATATTTTCATTTCCATCATCCAGCACCTTATTTTGTAGAAAATGGTTTAAGATGGTTCTTATAGAGGCAACAGTAGTACCCAAATTTTGTGTGTATTTAAGGCCTTGTATTTCCTTGTGCTGGAGAAATACCATGGCCAGATAAATTAATGTATTTATTTGAAAAGCTGTGAAGTGCCCAAGTCATATTTTTGGCCCAGAAAAAGACTAAAGACTACTTTGCACGTGGCTGATCATACTTCCAAAAATAGTAATTATTTTTGTAAAGGAAAAAGTGTTCTCTCTTAACTGCAGTAAAATATTCTCAGATAAGTATTCTTGTGATCTGTTATTCTGCCTGACTCAAAGAAGGGAGGGGGGAAACTTGCACAAACAAGAGTATGGCTGCCTTCTTCTATCCATATCCTTTCATGAGAGCATACAAGCTAAACCTAAAGCTCTTTGACCACATTTTAGCTTGATCCCATAGGATAATGTACCTATGAATTAATTTTCTTTGATGCTTGGTTCATATCTTCTGGAGACTGTGCTGAAGAAAAATTCAGACTGCTGCATTTGAATATGGGTTAAGTCACCTCTGATTAAGTTAATCAGCTACCAAGGGGCCTCTTGAACATGGACATAAAATAGAAACTTAATGATAATTATGTTAAAGGCCCAAATCCCCCTGAATTCAGCAGGCAGAGGAAAAATGAGCAGAGGGAGCACCAGGCATCGGCAACAGCTGCAGTATTGCCCTTGGATGAAGCACAGAGGAAGAACAGACAAGTCAGTGCAGAATTACTGTCCATCATCTGCAAGTGCATCCTTCCTAATAAATCACAGTGGTTACTACTTAGCACATTAAATCCACATTGATAAACATGGATATTTCCTATTAATACTTAGGCTGATGCTGAGCTTTATTCATATGGGGTGGTAATGCTTTAAAACTTCTGGCTGGTGCTTGCCCATTCTTAGTTATTTGGTCCCATACAAAGCAGTTGGGAATTGTGCAGGTCAACTGTTCCTTGCACTGAAGATTTCCACTCTCCCTCTTGGGCCTTTACTTAAGGCACATGCAGAGGTAACATCATCATCTTACAGAGTTTTCAACATCTTGGAACAGAGCAGCAACTGCTGACTTTCAAGACAAAACCCAATGGGCTCCTGGCCAAACATGGCAGATGAAAAATTGCCCTTGTCACCTGGACTTCCTGCTACAACCCAGGGTCTGACCAGACACCCAGGTTTTACATGTGGGTGACAAAGACACACTTGTTGTGAAGGCTGTGCTGGTACAGGAGCTGCCTCCATCCATACCTCCCCATCTATCTCCCAGCTACTGCCATCCTCCTCCTCTCTTTTGCCTGGACTGGGCTGCGGCCAGAGGGCTCCCAGCTATATCCTAATCTCCTCCCAAAACTGGGTAACTGGGTCGGAAAGTGGCATTAGGATGGCTGTGACTTGCAGGCATTTCCAGTGGCCCCACTTGCCCTCTGCGCAGCCTTGCTGGTGGGAAAACCTTCCTTCTGCAGAACCACCTGCAGTGGGGTGCTGAGAGAAGCTACTGCTGATTTCACTTCGTAAGGAAAGCAAAATCTTCCTTTTCATGACCGAGCGACCTGTGTGGCCCTTTCCCAGCTCTGTACGAGAAGACATTAAAGTCAAGACTATAGAAGATGGATAAGGATGCAGCAGAAAGCAGACAGGGCATTTGTGTCAAGAAGACAGTGGGGCTGACACTTCTACCACACCCTAATTGGCAAAGACTGAAAAAACCATACAAATACATCTGTGTATGTACCTGACAGCATGCAAACTCGCTCACCTCAAACAACCACTCTGGAAAGACCAGGCATAGTTAGACAGTTGGATTATAAATGTTGAGCAGTGGCTTTTTAAGCACAAGCTGTGCCATGGTTATTTAGAAGAACTAAGCAGCCTGATGGTCTTGAGAGACCACTGACAACACAACCCAGACACTGGAAAGGACAGAAGCCTGGAGCACAAGCCCCAGGGCAGAACTCTCCAAACACCTCCCTTAATGGTCTTTTAGGATACAGAGAAAAGGTGTGTCCTTCATCCCAAGTGCACCAAAGTCAACAGGGTTCTTGGGTAGTTTCCACTGTTTTCCTTCTGCCTTTTTTAAAAACACAGAAACTTTCTAAATAATTTCATTAATGCATAAAACAGGTGGACTGATATTCAACAGAGATTTTGCCCAGGGAGCAGGATGGATATCGACTGAAAGCCTCACGTTGCTGAAGCTGTGCCACTCTGCTCATACCTAAACAAAAGCAAGTTAAATTGCAAGTCTATGAGATTTTATCACTGCATTTTACCCCAAAATGATACTGAAATGTGCCAAAAAATATTCAGAACTGCGTGGGATGTTACTGCACTCTCTACTCACAGAAAAGCACATGGTTTTCCTGGGCACAGGGGAGGTGCTGAACACCATCAGTGAATTGATTATGATACTGGAAACTAGTATTATGTGACAGATTTTGTCTACAAGCAGTGTTGCAAAAAGTCATCCCTAATAAGAGGAAATGAACCTCTTACTAACTTGGGGAAATCAGGTTCCATTATGCAGCTCTAAGTGATGGCATTTCTGTGTGTCTGTAGAAAATGAGTATATGAGACAGTTGGAATTTCCTCATCCAAATGGGAATATCAAGATCAGTTTTGGTCAGGGCTTGTGAATGAGAGACTGGGATTGGGGAGGGGACCTATCTAGTGAACATGTTTGCATGAAACTCAGGAAGTGTTTTGCAGAAGTAAGACCGGTGAAAAATGGATTGCATTTTTGGTCTTTGGACTTGGCTCTTTACTTGGCCCAGATATGGTGGTGATCATGTGGGCAGTTATGTACTGCCACACTTCTCATCCTGACCCCAACCCTTCACTGCACTCCTGACTGTCTTAGAAACAGTTTCTGGTTCTGTCCTCATTAAGAAACCCCCCTCTTACTTCTTATTCCAGGAGAGCATCCATCTTGTCTGGCAAGCCAAGCAGCAACTTCCCAGCACATTTGCAGGCAGCCAGATGAGCCTGATGAGGTTTGTGGTGTGAGTCTGGTTATTTTTTACATTTTGGGTTTGGTGGTGTGCTTGAAACATGCACCTAATTGTTTGTTTGTTTTATTTTTGTTTGGTTTTTGTTGTTTTGTTTGTTTGGTTTTGTTTGGTTGTGGTTTTGGTTTTGTTTTTTTAAATTTCAGCACATTATGCAAACAATATAGTTCTGCACAACAGAGTCTGAGGGTTCTCAGAGCACTGCAAACCGTCTTTAGGAAAATGCTAGCTTACAACAAATTTCAATAAAGCAAAAGGCTGTCCTTCTTTGGACCACTATTGCTGTCACAGTGACATCTAGTTTCCCTGAGTTTTCATCCTTCCCTTGTCTATTTAATACATCTGCCTGCCCTTAACCCTGATGGTGGTGCTAGTTTGCAGAATAAGTCATTTCAACTGAGGAAAAACAAGAGCAAGAGACTCCAAAAAGAAATTTTTAGAAGTGCATTGTTTCTTCTAGAGCTTCAGTCCTTTCAGTGGCAGCGTTTCGGGTGACCTGCATTAGACAGCACTCGCACAGAGCACTACAAAAGCAGCACTCACTGTGGGCTCGCTGCCCTGTCATCATCTCCTTCAGTGAATTCAGACACCATGCAGTACCACATACCCGGCACAGATAGTGTCACTAGCACAGCAACTGGTGGGTGAATCATAATGAAACTATGAAGAGGAAACCTGTCACAAGCCAAAGGAAACACTTGCTTTTCAGTGGAGTGTTTCACCTCCATATGCAGGCTGAAGCTAAGGGTGCTGATGAGGGAATTAACTTGTGCCCTGGTCACTAAATGTAGCTTTATATGCAGTTATTTACTGCATAAAAAAGTGATGGTTCTGTTGCCATGGGAAATATGAATACTTGCCATGACAACTGCAGCAGAGTGTGGCACATAATCCACTTCACACAGAGCATCTTCCAGAGGAACTGCTCCCATTCATACATCCTACAAAATTCTGTGTCCTTGAGAGCAATTCAGTATGTGTTTTTCAGGCACAGTGGTTAATTCTTCTGCACTTTTCTTGTGGCATATTTCCTTGTATCTAATATTATTTATTACTTGGTTCTTACATACTCCTTTCAGTAATACATCTGAAAGCACTTTGCAAAAGTAATCGCTACAAAAAACTTCTCTTTTATTTTACAGATGAGCAATTCAGGCAAAAATAATTTCATGTGAATCCCCACAGAACAGCAGGATCAGGACTGGTGTTTGCACCCACATCACTTGGGCCAGTAACAGGAGCATAGCTCTCATTGCAAGAAGGTGGGATGAACTCTGCAGCCAAAATCTGCACCATCAGGGCAGAACAGCTGCTGAGGAAAACTTCAGTGAGCCCAGTGCATCCGTACCTGTGATCAGACAGGAACAACACGCCACAGTGATCTCCTTGACCCCTGGTTTGGGGTGCACCTGGGTGGCTGCATGACTGCTGGACAGTGTAGGCAGTTTGGGCATGGAGGGCACTCCCCGTGCCAGCCAGACCTCTGCAGGGAAAGGACTGCACTCCCCGTAGCATTTTGTTCCAGAAGATGCTTCTGAAAACATCTTTCCCCTTTCATATAGAGGAGCTGTGCATGCTGCTGCTGATCAGAGCTGTGCACCTTAAAATAAAGCACACACTGTCTTTGCTGTGTTCATCCTGGTCAACCTGCAGCTCCAAGCACCCTGCAAGCCTGCACTGCCCTTTGGCAGATGGGCTTCCTCATGCCAAACCTCGTGCTGCTCCCCAACAGGCACAGCCAGTGACACAGGGCGAGCAAACACCACCAGTTTGGGTGGCCAGGTTGCACTTTATCCTAAGAACTCACTGAAGCCCTGCCATGCCTGGTCCACTAGTGGAGCATGGAGTTTTCTAAAGTTATTTGCCTTAAAATAATTTCTGGAGGGAAAAAAAAAAGAAAACAACAAATTGTGACCAACAGTTATGAGTAACCTGGAACACCAAGAATGTGCTTGGAGTAAGTATGTGACTGAGAAAACTATTACCAACCCAGACAATAATTATTCTGGCTATTTACCTCTTAACCCTGCCAGACACGTTCAAAAGTGCATAATAAGTGGCATCTCTCCTTTATCACAAGGTTTAGCCTAGAGGGAAATTCTCTCTCTTTGAGTTACCGACGTTAACGATGTTGCTTTTGGCTTTGGATCTATTTTCCTACTTTAAAAAACAGCATTGACAACTTTTTTCCGCTGTTTAATTTGCGTAGTCACAGTAATTAAATATGAATCTTCAAATATTGCTTGACATGTTGTAGATTTATCATCAGTGAAACAGTCTTCTGCCCATTTCCATAATTATTGCTGTTCAGAACAAAATGGTTATGTGCTGAAAGACTGACAATTTTCTCCTTTTAGTTAAGTTCTCAGTTGTTTGCCCTTTTGGCAGTGCTGCATAGAAGTTTCGTTTCATAATTAAATTAATTTCCATTCGCATTTGGAGGCAATCGTTTGCTTTCCAATTTTTTTTTTGTATTTTACTTTAAATTGTTTCTTAAGATGTGGACTCCAATATGTACTGCAAGGAGCCAACTTATCCTTTAACAGCATCTTAGGTAACACTGCTCATATGTGGCCCTGAGTGAGTGACAGGACCATATAAATCACCTGGATATTTCAGTTAAACATGGTAGCCATGATGGCCAAGGCAGTTTTGCCTGATTGGTGTCTTTAACCCTTCCCGCTTGTGTGGGTGGTAAATTTTGCCAAGAATTAACAGTGACTTCAGGCCTTTGTTCAGATTGAAGGGTTGGGTTTTTTCCATCTCCCTACTGAGCACTTTTACATAATGACTGCCCACCAGCTCTGTGCGTTTTCTTCAACTTGTATTCCCTGGACAGACCAGTTTTGCACTAGAGGAAAGATGAAAGGAGAAGTACTTTTGGACACCCATAAACCCTGGCAGAGCAGCCTGTGTGATTTCCATGCCTCAGAAAGTGCCGGGCGAAGTGCTCTCCATCTTAACTCCCCAAGCAGGTGGCTGACTAAATGTTACCTGTCAGTCGTGTTGTTACACAAGCTATTCTCAGAGTCTCTGCCTAACTGTACATGCGTTTCTATCTGCTCAGAAACCCTTCTGGCTGTCTTCTCCTCAGTAAATAAACGTGTAATTTGTTGTGAACAAAGTCTTATCAGATTGAAGAAGCCTCTTAAGAACGGTTGAGGTATGAGAACTAGTGCAAAAAGCTGCAGACATGTTGAAATACTTAAAGTGATAAGAAGCCCCAATGATTTTTTTCACTAAAAATCAGTATTTCTTTCTAGGGGCCAGGTCACCCTTTCATCTATAAAGGTGAGAAAGGAACAGGCTGTTCCTGTTGCATGTGCCTTTCATAAACCCTCAGCAAGCACAGCTCTCTGTGTCTCACCACCCCATGGTTTCTGGGTGCTCCCAGGTGGGCCCTGCATGGGCAGTGCAGTCACTCCTCAATGCATCTCTTGATGGTGCTGAGAGCCCAGGGGCCTCCAGTGATGGGACCAAATGAGAAGAGATATTGAAAACGTGACCTTTGTGTTAGGAGGGAGCAAGGAATTTTTCCCAGCCATGATTAAACCCAAGCTTTTCACTTCCTGCCTGTGTATGCCTGGGACTCACCGCTGGTGCCTGGACTGGAGCAAAAGCCCTCCTGATTCATCCAGGCCTGCAGCTCCTGCCCTCCTGGTGGGAAGGTGCAGCACATGGTCTCATGCAGCTCCTGCACTTCTCATCACGTCTCAGGGTTTCATCACAGCCCCTGAGAGCTAGGAGAGCATTTCTTCATTTCACAGAAGTCAGATCAGTCCTCTTTGAAAAGCAGCTTTCATCACAGATTTGTGACTGTGAGACTACAGCTTGGGGTTTTTTTTTTTTTTAATCTTCATACTCAGTACAGGTTAGAGTTACAGCTGGTGGTGAGGATGGGCAAACCTCAACTTTTCAACAGGTGTCATCTAAAAGAAGGACGGACTTACAGTTAAAGGTACTGAACCAATAGACTTTTTAATTTCCTGCTGGTCACAGGCAAAGCCCATTGTCCATGTGAACATCAGGTGCTTTTGCTATCACTGATCAAAACACACGAGGCCAGGGAGGATTTCTGAGGAACAGCTCCTCCTCCTCCTCCCTCCATCAAGGCCCAGAGATCTCCTTGTGCATGGCCAACATTCAGCTGCACGTTTCTATTTCAGGTCTCGGCTGCTGGAGCTGGCTGGAGCAGTTGATCGGCTTACCTACTGTCTTGCCAGGATCAGGGCTTGAATGAGGGCAAGCTGGCAGTGACCCAGCTCAGATAAGTCTAAGGCTGTGCTGACAGGTTGGGGAAGAGAGGGAGCTGGGAGAACTTCTGCTCTCTATGACAGTAGCTCGGTTTTTATTGTTCAGATTTCCAGACCCAGAGACCTTAGTGTACTGGCTTCTGCCCATCCATTAAATATAATAAAAATGAAAGATGGTCTGTTTGCTTTTTGTTGGGCTGCTTTTCTGGATCAGAAAGCGGAGTCCATTCTTTTGAACATGGGTCTTTCCTATACCAAATCGTCTAGTGAGTGGACTTCAAAAGCTGCCCCTTTACCAGGAGCAATGCAAGCTTTCCTCTGCCCAGGCCAAAGCAGGGGTTTGATGTGCAGCTTCGCCTGCCCACAGTGGCTGCAGCGTTGACACACTGCACAGTAAACACAAGTAAGATGCAAAAGCATTTGCATCCTGTGTAGTGGGTGCTGGAATTGTGGGTACCCACAAGACATACTCTTCATCCTGAGGCTGACTGGCAGAACCAAGACATCCCAGATAGTGCTTATTCGTCATCCTTGGAAGAATAATTTCCTTTATGCAGCTTTACTGCTGTTCACAGCTACAAACGGATGGCCCTTTTAGCAGGGCCTGTTGTGATGGAACAAGAGGTAAGGGCTTTAAACTAAAAAAATGTTGGTTTAGACTAAAACATTTTTACGAACAGGGTGTTCAAACACTGACAGGTTTCCCAGAGAGGTTCTGGATGCCCTGTCCCCAGAAACATTCAAGGTCAGGTTAGACAGGGCTCTGAGCAAACTGATCTAGTTGGAGGTGTCCCTGCTCATTGCAGGGGGGTTGGACCAGATGACCTTTAAAAGTCTTCTCCAACCCAAACTATTCCATGATTCAATGATCCTATGACTTAATGTTTCTGTATCGTGACCTTTCCTTATTCAGATGAGTGTAAGCAAATGAGCATTTTGCTTGACCTAACAAAAAAGAGCCCAGATGCAAATGCTAGAAACAAATACTGAATTTTTCACAGAACAAAACTGCCTGGGTGGGACTCAGCCTTGTCATGGGGACTCATTTGAACATGACCTCTAAAGCTGAAAACAGTTGCCTTGGAGAGTGTTTTGGAATAATATGCACTGTGGACCAATAAAGATGAGACACTGAACTTTGCATAAGTCTGACACTTGTGAAAATAAGGCTGAACAACCAGACAGTATTATTTACTACAAAAATGGTATTGCTTATACTTCACAGAGGGTGGGGTGTCCCTTCCTTCATGAAGTCTGGTGGGGAGAGAACTTAATCACACTTTCTTAAAATCCTCTCAGAATGGTAATAGAAGGGACCTTTGCTTTTGTGTCCTCATAAAACATATAATGGGCAAAATTTTAAAGGGAAATAATGCATTTGTGAATATCAGTTCTCTTCTGGGAGAGATAACTGTGTGCTGGGAAGGAACTCTCTCTCTTAGGCTCCCCTGCATGTTGGAGCACTGGATTTTATTTTTTGGGACTGCAGGGCCTGAGTTGCATTTTTAGATTAGCTTGGAAGGTATAACCAAGGTTTTCAGCCAGGAGTATGACTGCATTTTATGTGCAATTTGAAATGGGAGTAAGTAGAGCTATATCCTCCGACCGAACAAAAAGACAACAGAAATCTTCAGGCAGAATTCTCTTCTTAGAGCTACCTACGCTGCACACAGTGATGGCAAAGAACAGCATCTTCTGTGCTGCTTGCAGGGAGAATGCAGCTTGAAAACAGATGCCCAAAGCACGTATCTTAGATGAATATATTTAGCCTAGAAGTGTTTCAGACTGAGAAGTGATCATGAAAAATACATTTTTCTTGCCAGTATTATTTTAGTAAATAAGGAGGAAAATTTTATCCTACTTACTATCATAGATAATCTGGTTAAAGTGGGGATGAAGGAGTGGCTTTGGATGTACGTTGATAGGAAGTACTGTGACATGCAGTGTACTCAAACTCTTAGCTCTTAATTTCTGGTTCGATGGTTAATAAATGGACCAGATCTTTCAGTTTTAAGCCTTTTTTGGGGAAAGGAACAGCTAAACTCCAGGAGTTTGAAACTTGTTCAGTTAGTCAATCAGGTAGAATTTTCAGTGAAAATTATCAGGTGCTAATTTTCAGTGGAAGGTGATAACATAAAACCTCAGAGGGTCGATTGTTTCATTTGAAGGAAGTAGGCAAGTGTGTGAAAAATTGCATGTAAAAGAGAGAGAGCTCTGGAGATTTTAGAAGACACATCCTAAGGAGGGAAGGGAGAGGCCCCCAAGGCTCATACCAGCAGATACACTCATGCAGAGTGTTGCCATCAGTGCAGCCAGGACACTGGTGTGTGCCCATCACTTCCTTACATCGCTTCCCATGTGCCTCACCACTGCTGCTCCCACCATGCCAAATGGAGGGTTTTTCTCAAGAACACACTTCCAGGTGTTGCTACAGCACCACAAGTTTGCAAAGTATGTAGGTCATTGCTAATGCAGGAACATATTTCAGGCACTATCAAAATTAATCAATATCCTTCAATATGGGACACAATTGGCCTGGTTTGAGAAGTCTAGAGTAGACAGTCTTGAGCAGCCTGTCCCTATCCTTATCAAAGGACAAGTTGAGTCCTAAATTCATCTGATGAAAAGTGACAAAGTGCAGAGGATACTGGAGCAGAGTAAATCACAGAATCATGGAATGTCTGGGGAGGAAGGGACCTTTGGGGATCATAGAGTCCAACTCTCCTGCTAAAGCAGGTTCATCCAGAGCAGTTTACACAGGGTTGCATCCAGGAGGGTTTTGAATATCACCACAGAAGGAGACTCCACAACCTCTCTGGGCAGCATAGCACATATTCAGAGCAGAACACACATTTTCTAGTTACTTGTTCACTCCATCACAGAATAAAACTGATAGACCCAATATAAAAATGCCATGGAGCAGGCAGTGCTATGGCAAATCAGAACTGTAGGATCTGGCAGAGAAGAAGCACCACTGAACATTTAAAAACTTAGCAGGGGAACGTCCTTTCCTCTGGTAACAGAGAATAGGGTGAGGTTTGGCCTGATAAAATGGGCTGGTTTGGTTTGGCAGGGTCTTTATCTAAATATATTATTATGCCCAAGTGAGCTGACAATTATATTTTCATCACTCATTACATGCATTGCTCAGAAGTTTGTCCCTTCAGTCACTCGGTACCATCTCAGGGGATACTCCACCAGACCCAGCGAGGGAACTTCTGCTGCTTAATGTCCCTTCTCAAAGCCAGGAGCTCACCTCTTTCGCAAAACCAGACCACTTTCACACCAGGAGGACTGGAGCTGCATTTCCTTTCCCCTTGCCAGGGCCCTGGGGATCTCCATCTCCATGTGCCTGATGAGTCAAACTTGCTCCCCAGTTCCACTGAGAAAAATGATTAGGCTGCATGAAAATCCTGCCTCCCTCCTGCAGGAAATCCTGCCTCCCTGGGCATCCCTGCTCAGGCCCTGCCTCTGCCACAGGCAGGTGTCCCTGCCCAGGGGTAGCACTTCCCTTGCTCCATCCCCTGAGCTGGTTCCCAAACGTGGCTTGCTGCAGCTGCCACCTGAGGCCTGTGGCACAGCATCTGCTGTATGCAGAGTGCCAGGGAAGGAAAGGGTTTCCTTCATGCCAGAAAGTCACTTGTTTTTGCAGGCATTTAAGGCACAGTGCGCAGGTGGGGTTTGCAGTGCCTCACTTGTGCCAAAAGACAGTTGAAGAGTTTGTGTTTGGACAGATCTGTATCTGCACAAAAGACATCACAATGAAACAGCAGGGTCAGGGACTGTGGGCAAACCACCACATGAGCCATGAGCCATAAGCAAGTGGCTGCCAACTTTACATATTACAATATATCACTTGCTGACAGGCAAAACTTCCCTTCCAGGGCCACTTATTCTCTAGGATAAACTCCTGTTCTCCATGAGGATCCTGTAAACACTTCCTGGGTGGGGAAGCAGACATCAGGAAGACAACGATGACACAATATAATGAAAACAACTCAGGGATTGCTTAGCACAGAGTGAAGGACACAAGAACTCAGCAAGTTTGAAACACTACAGTAATAACGAAGAAGACGAGTCAGAGGAGTCTTTTCCTTGTGGTATCACTGCAAAAAACTTCCTGCTTCTCAGATGGCTTTGTTAAAGTCAGTTTTGCACTGGGAATAGCCACCGGCAGGATGACAGTCTACACTTTGCTCCTTAATCTTACTGGCACATTTAGTTGGCCAGAGTTTAATACTAAATTGATTTATAGCTGCAATAATGAAGGATGTGAAAGTTCTAAGAAGGACTTACAAAGTCTAGCTCCATGAGATTTCCTCTCATTTTTTGCTGTTCAAAATTTCTTTTGAAGCCTTCAAACATCTCTGATCTCTCCAGGCTGAAATTTGGAGGTAGGATGGCTCCATAAATGCATTGGGAAATAATACTTAGTAATGGACAAACCTGAATCAATTTGTCCTCTCAGCTCCTTTGGGATGTGGGTAAGCCGGCAGAGCCAGAAGTTGTGCAATCCCTGGATTGCCTGGCTGCAACACTGCCCAAGTCCAGTGTGCAGGGAGGAGGCTGTTTGTGCCTGTGCAATGGGGGGAAGTGTCCATTCTGAATCAAATCGAAAAACTCTTCCTCAGCACTCCTGGGATGCACATGGTGATGACTGTGCCTGATGGCTTCAGCTTGGGAAGCGGGTGGGACAAGCCTGGGAAGGAGCTGACCCACAAGAGGCCTTGGACCATGTGCAGTGCAACCTGACCCCTCTCTTCTCACCTGTTCCCCTGACTGTGCATACTGACGTCTGATGGCAGCTGTTTCTTCATTAATAAAGCACATACAAATAGCCTGTTGAAGGTGGATGAGACTGACAGGGGCCCAAGTACACCAGCCCTATGCACAGAAAAAACTGAAGCTGGTTCCAGCAAGCAGCAGAGGTTACAGTCTGAATAATTCATTTAACTACAGTGCAACTCTACCATGACATGGATTTCAAGCCAAAAGTGAGTAACGTTTCAAAGGGCCTTAATGACAGGGGAACTTGGGTTCTCTCTGTAAATCACAAGGGGCTGCATCCTTCAGAGGGCAGGGACGTATGTGCTTCTGTGGAAAGAGAATTGTTGCTTTTCGGAAATGTCACACATTACTTTTGCTTTTTCAAGCGCACTGAGATATGGCCAGAGAAAGTACTAGCTTGGAGGAAAATTATGACTCTGTTGAGTAACTGTCTGGCCAATAGGATCTCCATAAACAGTTATTCAGATATGCCCTGTTCACACCTATCACCAACTAATTGCAACATGACTATAAGATCACCAGGACCGTATTGACATGAGAGGAAGTGATTATGAACACAGAGCTTCCTAAGAAGCAAGGACTGTCCCACTTTTCACAATGATGTTGGAGAACAGAAATCTCTGCGGAGCTCTAATGGGCTACAGGGGTGAGCTGACAATAAGCACTCTTTAATTAAGCTCTTTGAGAAAGTCAGGCTCCCACTGGGCTTGTTGTGAGAGCAGCAAAGCTCCTGATTTATAGCAATTCAATGCCCAAGCTTCCTAATACTGATGTAGGACACCAAATCACCAAGACCTCTTCGGTGTAATTAAAGGCAGGATGTGCTCCTGGCTGGCATATCCCAGCTCTGAATGGGAATGCAGTCAGGGGTATTCCTGGGGTTTGTCCTGTAGCCTGTACAGTCTATGCTATATAATAGGTTGCACTGGTGATGGTAAAAGCTCAGTCAATTAGAAAAGGGGAAGAAGTAGCGATGGGGCAATAATTCAGGATCTTCCAAGTTCTGACCATACCACAAACTTGCTGCAAAGTTTTGAGAATCCTGAAGTTTGCCTTTTCCTCTTTTACACCAAGTGGGAAAAAATAATTGAGCCTATTGGCAGGCAGGGGTTAATTAGTTATGGCTTGATTTTCAGAAATGCTAAGGAAATTTCAACTCATTCTTGGCACTCTTTATCTTTGAAAAATCAGGCCAAAGAGTGGTATATTTCTTGCAGCATTTCTTTATAAAGGGAATATTGCTCCTATAAGCTAAATCTATCTTGGCCATCCCATCAGGGCTCTTAAGAATTGATGCAGCACATGCAATGTCTGCAGTAACTCCTCCCTGAACTAGTGCTTGAGCACACACAGAGCACTGGCTATGCCACCAGCTTGTGGGGCCCGTGACTGCTGGCCACTCCATGCTGTCCTTATGTGGAGGTACCCGAGGAGGTCCTGCCAGTGTCTGTGGCTCGAGCACATTTGAGCTGGCCACCAGCACATTAAAATGTCTGTCTGTCTGCACTTGGAACTGCCCTGCACGTGAGGATCTGATCTGATGAGCCACAATGATCTGTGCAAATTGAATTGATTTGGGAATTTTAACTTCAACTTCCAGATGCTGACTCCCATAATGCTTTTATGTGTTAAATAGGACTCCCTACTCAGAAATGTTCCTTGTAGGGAATATTAGCACTTTGTAGACTACAGTCAAGTCAGCCCTAAGCCTTTTCTTTGGCAAGCCCAGCTGGTGGAGGCTGTGGATATTTTACCAACTTCTGCATTTTCCAATCCCTCTGTCACTCTTGTTCCTCTGCAGACTTTCATCATCCTTCTTGAATTAAAAGAAAGCTTGCATGAACAGAAGTAATATCACTTAATATCCCTGACTGTAGTTCTTCTAACTAATGTACTGTGACTATTTAACTGTGACTCTTAAAGTCTCATCCAGAGTCATTACTTTCAATCCTGTGAGCCTGCCTTCCCATCTGTGTCTTTTGATGCATGATTCTCTATCAGCCCACACCCATGTGCTTGCCATAGGCAACTATTGCCTTAGTATTACCTTACAGGGCTAAATAAAAAACAGGAAAAAAGTAACTGCACAGTTTGAATCACCATTATCCTTGCTTTCTCATCAGAAAAACTTTGTCNAAAAAAAAGCATTTCAGTTTTCTGCTTTGGTGCAAAAATACCATAGGAAAGAAAATGCCACCAAGAAAATCTAGGTACAGTTACAACCCTCAAGGTCACAAATATGCTGTGGTCAGTGGGATTCCTTTGTGGGTGAAGTTACTCCCTGTGCAGAGGCCAATCTGAGGCCTTTTTCCCAAAAATTCTTCATAAATCGGTTTCCTGCTGCAGCTAGGTTGCTCTTTTACTCAGGACTGAATTTCAGTCTGTGTGCATATCAGATGAGTAAGATTTGGTTCAGTGAAAGAGTCTGAAGGGAAAATTTTTTTTCAAGCTGTGTGATGTGCAAAACCACCCAACCCATCAAGAAGAAAGACATGAAAAAAACAATAGAGACACCAAAAGCATAAAGGAGGAATAAAGACATCCTTCGGGATAAGGCAATGTAACACGTGTGGGTGGAAAAGCACACAGGAGAGATATGGAAAGTATTCAAAGAGAAATTACTGTATGCCCAATGGTTATGTGTGCCATTGAGCTATAAATACTTCAGGACTGGAGACAAGGGTAAAATTTATACAAGGAAGTGGAAAAAGTAATCTGATGTAAGGTAAAGCTCTCTAAAAGCATAGGAAAATTGAAAAAAATTGAGGTGGAGAATGGAAAGAAAGACCAGTTAATGATGCGAAGAGAGCAGGACCAAAACCACATTTGGTTCTTCCATGTATGGGTGTGTGTTTACTAAAACCTTACTGTTTGCAACCCTGGTGTCACTGTGAAAGAGAGGATTTCAGAAGCAGCCGTATCACAGAGGCTCAGACATCCTTCAGAGCCACCCTGGCAACACCTCCTGGTCATCCTGCCTTTCTCCCACTGCTCACTGGATCCACCACTGCCTCCAGCACCGCCTTACACTTGACACTCCTGTGGGTCCTGACTGTTGATTTCTTCTGTGTTTTTCAGCATCAAAGGGGCCCAGTACCTCCATGTGCTTGAGACCAAGCAGAGCTACAAATCACACCCCCAGTGCCAAGGCTGGCTCTTAGAATCATCACTGCTGACTGCACTCATTTCTGTTTGCTCCACAGCAAATACCTGTCTATTGACCCTTATAAGCAGGAATTTCATGTCCCCAGGTGATGGATGTGAGTGTACAAATAAAATGTTGCAAGTCCTGTAACTATCACTACACACTGAGAACCACATACAAGTCCTGTGCCCAGAGGTGTGAATAACTTCCAACAAGGGAAATCATACATTACCTCAAGGAATTCAGGCTCCCCAGGGCAGGATTCATCTCAACCAAACTGAATTATTTAAGAACTCAATGCTTACTCCCAGTTAATTGTGCTGACTTGTTTCTAGAAACAGTGGAGGGAGAAGGGCTTCTTCAAAGACTTTGACTCAGAGGCATGAAGATTGCATGCAACTTCTCTTGCCATGGCAGTTTGTTGGGCAAGGCATGGGAGGCTGCCCGGTGACTTCAACCTCATTGCAGGAAATTCCGTTTTCAAGAAATGGTTGTGCTGCTGTAATATTTTGGGGAGGTGTGTCAGGAGCCGAGAAGGAACATTTTACAGAAGGGGTTGAAATGTATCTTTAAACCCCCTTGGACCTACCACAAGCAACTGT
Source organism: Machaerirhynchus nigripectus (assembly GCA_013397975.1). NCBI lineage: Eukaryota > Metazoa > Chordata > Aves > Passeriformes > Dicruridae > Machaerirhynchus > Machaerirhynchus nigripectus. The sequence goes on along the minus strand of VZRQ01005219.1, from coordinate 2,656,934 downwards.
ACACTGAGGCCCTGTGAAAGTTCATCCCAACAGGATACACTTTCTCATCAGTGTCCCTTCACCATGGGCAAGTACATCCGCCCTCTCTTTAGCCATGCAGGCTCTCTGGGTGAGATCAGCCCCCACACAGGAGGAACACGAGCCACACGTGCAGTCGTGCCTTGCCCTGAGCAGCAGGCAGGCGAAAGCCGAGCTCGGCTGCCTGCTCCCTCCTCTGCCCTACTTGCTTTGCTGTGATTACATAAGCAGCATTTGCCTGGCTCCTACATTCTCGTTTCCTTTGCTTGTTTTCTGATTTTTAGGACACTCTTTTGCTCGAGTTACACTGACCTCTTTTGCGAGAGAGGGTACCATATTTTCTGACTAAAGCCTCTTATCTTAATAACCCGGCACATTTACCGTCCAAGTCAATAGTTAGACTTGGGAATTCTTTTAATTAGAAAAGCAACCACTCTAATCAATAGAGAAATCTGAAAGCCCCATGTAACAGAGAAGCAGCTATGCAGAAATCTAGACCATCCGCAAGCAAGACAGACACCTACAACAAGTATCACATTCATTTTCTTCTTTTCATTCAGCAGTGGAAAATATGTGAACATACTGCAGGGCATCCAAACGACCCTAAACACAGTAATCTGTGAGAAGTTCTGCTTTAGTTACAGTCAAATTAAAAAACAGCAGCATCATTAAAAAAACTGGGTACCAGTTAATAAATTTCATAATTCTCTCTCCACTCTGGCCGCTGTGGTTTAATCATGCAGTTGTGGGAGACTGTCAGCAGCACAGTGGGTTATCTGCCTTGGCTAGGAGCTTACCAAAGACAAGCTGAGGGTTTCCTTCTCAGATATGTGGCACAGGTGGCAGCTGATGCAATGGCACAGATAGCCAAACTCCCAGCCCAGCCAGCTAGCATGGAGATGGATTTTCTCTTTAAATCATGACATGGGCAGGTTAATTCAAAAGCTATTTTAACCACTATATAAGAGAACTTGTAATGTGAAGGGCAGGAGTGAACAAGGAGGCAGAAGACACATAGCAAGGGGATACAGGAGAGAAATGGGTTAAACCAGAAGGTAACAAAATGCACAAGGCTCAGCTTGGTCCAGGGGATCCCCTCCTCACCCTGGACAGGGACATAGCGTGTGAGGGTACATGGGCTGCTCTCTGTGTGTATCCTAGGTACATGTTAGGATGCCAGAGGATTGCTGTAAAATCTACTTGTCTTGGGCTCCTATGGAAAAACTCTGTTCCCCCAAATTTAAGCTAAGCAGCTGCCAAGCTCCTGACTGGCAAGGCTGAACACCAACCCTGGGGATTTTGCTTGCCAGCCCTTACAGAGGATGACACTGGTTAGTGAGTGCCAAGAGCCTTCTGTACCTAGCCCAGCATGACGGTGCTTCTCTGCTCAAACAGAATGGAAGATTAATCAGATGTTAAAAATTACTATTCAAAAGATATTCTGTGACATAAATACCCAGACTGACAGCAGAGCATTCAGAAACATGTCCGAATCCTCTTCCTCTTCCTCTTCATGAGAGGAACAGAAACCGCTTCTCAAACAAACGAGAAAAAGACTTTTGTTTTGCTTTGTTGCAAAGAAGAATCAACTGATGATAGCAGACATTTAAAAAATAACCCTATGCTTAATTATAATCTTTCTGGAGCAACCAGGATGGCTTCAGATTATTTTACATAACTGTGTTAAATCCCCCCTGAGAATTATTCGCCTCCTACACTCCAGGGTGCCTGAGCTTAAAAGATGGCCAGTTATTTAACAGGCTTGTCAGTAGCTTAAAAATGTACCAGCACTTGCTGCAAAACAACAATTGCAAGTGGGTTTATTTCATTATCTTCACAGATCCTCTACAATGGGCAGGAAATTGTTCTTTGACGGTGCATTTTATTTTAAAATGTGTATTGCACCTGTGTATTTAAATTGTAATGAACACACACACACACACACACACACACACACATATATATGGCCAAAGCTTGGAGGACCCTTTTTGAGCAGTGCTTGCAGTAGCAGCCTAGCAAAACTTTACTAGTCAGCTTGCATAAAGACAGCATGTTTTTCTTCTGTAATTTGAAAAAGGAAGAAACATCTTATCTTCCTGCATTGCCTTCCTAGAAAAAGAGAAGCCATCTGACTAGTGAATAGCCCAGTATTTTGTTGGTGACTTAAAAATGCAACTGGGAAAGGGAAAGAGGACATGATTTAGCCCCGGATGAATGCTGTGATCTTTCCTTCTTGGGTTACATTTATTTGATTTTTGGTGTTTAAGATATGTTTTTAACCACAATTCTCTGTGTTCACATAGCATAAACTATGAAGATAAATAACAAAGTGAGGAAAGAACTGAATTCCTGTTCATGGACTTTTAAGCCCAGTAATTTCAAAGGAGTTTGCATGCAGACCTTTGTACTCTCAAGTATTTCTCACTAGAAGACAAGACTGTTGCTGGGCTTGAGCAGGCAGAAGGACAATGTGTCCTCTCTCCCTCCTCTGGCCTATCTTTTCTGAGTAGAGACAGGTCTTAAGGCAGGTTGGTAAAAGAATTAAGCAGTGTGTGGGCTTCAGCATAACCCAGGTATTCACTGTCATAGGGACAAGAAATGAGTACACTGTAACATCTTAATTTTTGTTTCCCTCTGATGGTCTGGCAGCAAATTATGTCATCTGCTGATCAAATTCTCAGTGAGTTATACAGGGACAAAAGCACGCATTAGCTGCAACCATGAAGATGGGAGAAGTCACAAAAGAGATGCAGCAGATCTTTCTCAGCTGCTGAGAGTAACAACCAACCCAACTGTCCCACAGTTGTAAATGGGAGCAGAAGCCATTCCTGAGCATCCCTGTGCCACCTCCCAGCACCCTTGGGGCTGCACCTATGAAGGCTATAGAAGCCTTTTCCATTATTATTTTTGATGGTTAATCCATCTGAGGGCTGGATGAGTGGCATCATGCTGATGGCAGGCAGCCAGCCCCAAGAGCAGCCTTTGGAGGCACACCTAAACTCTGCCAGCATTGACTCCCAGCTCAGGAACCTTTTAATTATAACCATAACTCTGACTTCTTCCAGCAATGGAAGAGCTGTAAGTACTGGAGTTATATCACTGCTGGGCTCAGGGTTAAATCTCATGCTGGGAAATTCAGAGGACTATCCCCCTGTGCCTCATGGCTCCAGTCCCTTCTGCCAGCCACTTGTACCCAGTAACTCCTGTCCTGCTCTAGCACTGAATATCTGGGACAGGTCAGGGAATGGGAGGAGTGTTACTGGAGGATTCAGTGTTATTGCCTTCTCTGTGATCTGACACTGGATTTTCTATGTTCATGGCAGGGCAGAAGCGAAAATACAGCCCTGGGTCTGATGACTGTCGTTCTTATAACCAGGGACTGACGTAAAACCTTCAGCACTGAAACCAAATCCAAACAAGAGGGTCCATAAGCTGGTCACTAAGTGAAAAAAAACAGTCTCCTGCAAACTGCCAGAAGGGACTGTAGACCTCAGTGCCCAGTTACAAACCAACTGAGAAGGACAGAAGCTCATCACGTCCCAGGCAAGCCTGGGCTACACGCAGTCAGCATCCCCCAGCAGCAGACGGACTCCAATGCTTAGCAAAAGGGTGAGTTGAACCTTGATGCAAACCCAGCTGTATGGGAACCTGCAGGGTCACGTCTGCTGCCAGAGTCCCTCGGCACTGCAGCACTGCGGAGCAGCACCATGCCTCCCTTCACGCTTGGGCGAAGCTGTTCAAGAGGATGTGCCAAAACATGGATCTCTAAGCTCAGAAGGGAAGGGGTACAAGCAGAGTTCAGGCTGACAGAGAGACTATGCCACAACAGCTGAGAGGAGCACCAGGATGCAAGGAAGATAGGATGGAGCCAGAGCAGCCCTGCAGTGGCCAGAGGAGCAGGCAGTGGCTAAAACAGCTGGTTTCTCATGAAACCTCTCTGCAGAGCTGGAGATGGCAGCAGTGGGCAGGACACTGCAAATTTCTTCTGAAAGAATGTAAATGAACTCATCTAGAAACAAGAAACTCAAGTTTTCCGAGAACACTTTGGAGAGATTGATTTTGTGTTTCTGAGGGTGTAAATTTGGGCTTTGTGACTTCAGCAGAACTATTTTGAATTTGCCCCATATAATGAAGCTGGCCATTTTGAACACAAAGAGAAAATACAACAATTGATATTAAACGCCTTCAATCCCATTTTAATGAACTCTGTATTTCAGAGCTGGGATAAGTGCCCTCCCTCTCTGCAGTTAGTATAAAAGCTACATGACTACCCAGTATTATTATATGCCAAAACTGACACGAAAGTACAAAACTTCATCATAATTGGTGGAAAGAAAGTTAAAAGTGCATAGCTGATGAACTTATCTTATTCAGCCTCTGGGTTTTCCACTTATTCCATTCAGGGGAATAAACATACACCACTTAAACTTGTAAGTACATTGTGTCCTTTCTTCCCCATAATCAGTCCCAGTAGGGAGCACTGCAATTGAGCTGCCAAAAAGAAAACTTCAGAAAAAGTCAAAACAGATGATTTTAAAGCTTGAGTATATTAGAAATCTATATTGTCAGTGTGACAGATTTGTGTTTTATAAATCAGGCCTCTAACCAGCTATTTAAAATAGAATGGAGCAGTCCCAATTGCCAGTGGCAGCTTAGTGAGCAGGGAGTGGGACTGTGGGGGTACCACACCAGAGCACTGCCAAGAGCAGCCCCAAGCAGCTGCCCCCTGTAAGAACGTCACTGCCACAGCATCTGCCTCACCCACCACAGGGAGAAACCCGCAACCAGGGAAGTGATAAAGTGCCTGAGGAAATTTAAACTCTATTCTGTAAGTTCTCACAAGGAGTTTGAGCAGCATTCCCAACACCGGGTCCGACTCTGAAATGTGCTACCCCAGCTGGTAAGCAGCATTTGGCTAAGCCACATCTTGGGTTCAGAATGGAGAAGACAATCCATCCCTCAGTGGGAAGGTACAAGTGGCTGGGTTGTCTCCTCTTTTGTCTGTGGTCACCTGGCAGGGATGAGCCAGGGAAGTCTGCAAAGGGACCCTCCCTGGGGCACTGGCCCGGATCCAGAGTGACCTGAGGCTTTGGGCATCTGCTGTGCCAAGCCTGAGAGGATGATCAGCCCAGGCTGCATCCTCTTACTTCCCTGCTCAGTAACAATGACGTGAAATACTCTCAAAGCACATACTCTGCCAATTCAGGTTTTCATCTATAACTTGTGGGTACCCAAAGTATCTCCATTGACTGGACATTAAAAGACTGAAACACAAAGTCCATAGCAGGTGCTGAAGTTGATCTCTGGTGGCATGAAGGCTGTTTAAATAAGTGCCAGGGAGAAAGGACTTCCAAAAGATTTCCTAAAATATCCTCGGGGGAACCAACTGAGATGAACCAAGCAGCCTGAGGTGATTTCCATAGCAGAGGAGCGCCACCCCTTCCTCAGAACAACCAAATGCTACACCCAAAAAGAAAGTTGAAATGTTCCCAAGCACAAGGCAAGTAGTTAGGGTTAGGCTAGGGAGAGTTAGGCTAAGCAGGTGCAATTTTCATTGAAAATAATATATTTAATATTTATATAACTTAAACTTTGCTCCTGTTCAATGGACTGCAGAAATTAAAGAGCAGAAAAACCCCAAAACTAAACCTGGATCAAGCCATCTGCACCTCCTGACGGTTCAGTGTGGGGTAGAGTCTTAACAAAGATTAATGTGTGGAAGTGGAAAAACCGTGTACAGAAAAATGCAAATAAGCAGTGGGACCACAGAGCCAGATCAGGGGCGGAACTGTGACCCCGAGACAAATGGATAGGGCAGCTTTTTCTTGGATTGTCAGGAATCAACCTGTGTGTCAACTAAACTTTTCCAGCTGTGAGTAAAGAAATAACAAAGGCCAGAGAGGGAGGGAACCTCACAGGCTGCAAATGTCTCAGGGCTGGGTTATGGCAAGTGCTAGAAAGCATGCAGAGGAAATACAGCACCTTCCAGAAGGGATAAAAGAGAGCTGAACAGGAACTTTTGAAAAGGGCATGGAATGATTGGGCAAGGGGGGTATGGCTTTAAACTGAAAAAGAGCAGGGTTAGATTGGATATTGGAAGAATTTCTTCCCTGTGAGGGTGGTAAGGCACTGGAAAAGGTTGCCCAGACAAGCTGTGGCTGCCCCATCCCTCAAGGTGTTCAAGGCCAGGCTGGATGAGACCCTGAGCAGCCTGGTCTAATGGAAGATATCCCTGCCCATGGCTGGGGGGTTGGAACAAGGTGATCTTTAGGGTCCCTTAGAACCCAAACCACTCTGTGATTCTATGAAAGTGTCAGTGAAACAACAGGGAACTGAAAAACTTCCCTGCTTGGGGCCTGAACCTCATGGAAAGGCAAAAGGGACAAATGACCCACAGGCACTGTGGGGCCGCAGGATGCTCAGAGCAGCCCCTCGCCAGTGTGGAGCAGAAGGGTCCATGTGAATCACACCCTCTGCAGAGCTGGTCCTCCCTGCATCATCCATGCATTTCTACTTGTATTAAACATCCAAGGCAGGCCTCGTTATCCACCCTTGAAGAACCTCTCCTTAGTTTTTCATGGGGCAAATAACAAAAGAACATTTTTACTTGAAACTTCAAGCAGAACTCTATAAAACCTTTTGGTAGCATTTCTCACTGAAAAGTAATATGCCCATTTGCAAATGACACTGCTGCTCAGTTTAATTGGTCCCCTTTCCCAGGGGAGCTCTGACCTCAAAAATCCCTGAGGGTTTTGGAATCGATCAGGATCTGTATTTTCCAGGAGAATGCCTTATTTAAAAAGCATCTGAAAGCTGACTCTCAGCTAATCCCTTCACAACAAAAAGGCACCTTCTTTCCACCTTTTCGTCTCTCTGCTTTTTTTTCTATCTCCCTGCAATTTCCTACACTTAAATGTATATCCAAATTTTCCTCTCTGTCCCTTCCTCTGTGGTCAGTTCTTAGTTAAAGGGTAAGTAAAAGATGTATTTTTGTGCTCCTTGAGAAAGGGCAGATCACAGAAAGAACTGGGTGAGTCAGCCATGTACCCTCTCTCCATCACCAAGCCCTTGAACAGGATGGCATCTCTGATCTCAGAGTACAGAAATACCAACAGCCCCTGTCTGGAAAAAGTGAATTTTCCTAAATGCTTGGGCAAACCAAAGGTTTGGAGCTGTTATTAATATACAGGGGTAGCTGGAAGAAAGCTCACTGTATACACTAATGAAAATGTGTCTAAGTACTGTGGGGCTGTGAATTTCTATTTTGAGAGGATGTGGGTAGTTAAGTAACCCCTGCCTGCTTGTGTTGGAGCAACAGTGGTAAGTGCCCTGCCTGCAAAAAAACCCAAGCCACAGAGGAATGAAATAAAGTCCTAAAAGACTGAAGCAGAGCCTTTCAGCTGAGGGAGACCCAGAGGGCAATGAAAAATCTGGGCAAATGGACAACCACACATCGCTAGGGTAAGCCCAGCCAAGCCTGGGGCAAAAGGCAGCAGGGAAGTAGCAGAAGTGCAGGCCACACTGACCTAGGGCAGGAGGTGTGGGAGACCCCAACAAAATCACAGGGGGCTCTTCAGGTGGGCATTGTGCAGTTATTCCTCTTGGGATTCAGACGTGGAGCTGGAATTAGTGGCCCTTCCTCAGCCATCAAATCCCACAAGCAGTCAGAGAGCCCTGAGCTGCTGCACATCGGCTCAGCTGCGGCTCCAAAAGCAGCCCCCAGAGCCAGGCAGCCTCCCTGGGACATGCCCCCTGCCATGCCAGCCCCATTTCAAACCTTGCTATCAGGCAACACAAAATTGAAAGGGGTGAGAAGAAGGAGTAGAAAAGAGAATGATTTATGCAATTTCAGGTGAAATATAGATAAAACAATTTTTTCTTGCCACACAGCCGAGGGAAGAGGCTGTTCAGGGCTCACTGTGCTCACTTGTCCACTACTCCTTCACTGTGGGCTTTGGCAAATCTGGGGACAAGGTGACTAAATGCTGCAACCATGCTCAAACTCTCCATGAAAATGGCTGATTTTCCCAATTTCCAGCTAACCTACCAAACGTGGTGCTTCATGGGGGACAATTAAACAGCCAGAAGCAATAGGCATGAAGATAGCCTGCTCTTAAGACTTTTCTATGAGTCTAGCACTTAAAAGGTTAGTTGCTCCCCGAGGTGGCTGAAAATTGCAAAAAAAGCCTACTCTAGAATTCATTTGCCTTGATCACTTCCTATTCGTAACAAAAACCAAAAACACGAACTCACCATATTTTGCTGCAATTAAAAGCATGTGGCTAATGCTCAAGCTTGACTTTGTCCACTTAATTCTTCTGGAGTAGCACCACTGAGCATGCTGAGAGGTGAGCATGCCAAGAGCTGATCTAAGGATTTGATCTGTCTCACAGCCCTCTTCAACCTTCAAAAGAGCTTGACATTTCATTAAGAGCGTCCAAGAGGATGCTTGTGATCCTTCTGTGTACAGTACAGGTGCTTATCTTAATGGCACCTCCATCCATCATCAGCTAAGACTGTTCAAAACAAAAAGGGAAAAACACAAGAACAGTCTAAGAAGAGTCTGTATGGATGGGTGGATAGCAAACCCAGAGAGGAAGAAAATTCAGATCTCTAGTTCATTCAAAGTAGAGATTCTCCATCTCCTCTCCTTTGGCAAGTTCCAAAATTTGAAACAAAAATATTCAGTGAGGACTTCTCTGTGCAGATAGATTAATTATATCCTGGTGTAAATTCTGCAAACCACCTCCCATGTCACAGACAGATATTCCAGGTGTTAGCTGACTTGCATTTCAAACACCAGACAGGGAACGGACATAGTGGGACCTGACACCCCTGGGCTCTGAGTAATGAGGTCCATCAGCACCATTCCTGTCTCCAGGAGCATTGCTCAGCATCAGCTCAGGTACCTGCAGGCAGTCACTCCGGGTTTGGGATTAGCCATGCCATGGTCATGGAGGCAACAGAGCTGGTGTCTGCCTGGGATATCTGGATCAGGTTCAACTTAGCTTCTTTAGAGAGTTTAGCTACACCAAGTGCAGAGCCTTGGGGAACAGATGGAGAGGTGGAACAGGACTCGTGAGTGGGTGTAGTGCCGAGATAATGGAGGTGCTGGGCATAGAAGCAGCATAGATTTGGTGTGGCCACCACTGAGATTGATAAGCAAGGCTGGATCCAACCTTGATTTCTGCAAAAGTTTCCAAGTGAGTCCATGATTCCTTCTGGGATTCTAATGTAGGGCAGGGTTTCTTCATGTGAGAACAGCTCATGTAGCTCCAGCAGTCACCGTGCTCTGCACATGAGCTAATCTTTTCACCTGGATCTGGGAGCTCAGGCAGGTGCACCAGGTCAGAACTTACATAAAGAGATGACCTGAAGGAATTTGTTACAAACTTCCCTCTATAAACTTAGGGAGATTGTATTAGCAGCCTTCTCTTGGTATAACAGAGGTCCTCCTTACTAACACAGACAGAAAACCCCAATTTTTGGAACATCACAATGTATTATAAATGCATGGGAAAGGGAGAAATCCCCAGTTCTCATGCTTGGTTTTCATGAAACTAAAGGTGCTGGGCCAAAGTTTTAGATCCTAAGGTGACTACAAGGTAGCACCTAAATAATTGTGGAGCTTACTGGAGCGCTGCAGGGATGGCTGTGCCATGATTTCCATTGGTGTGAAGCACCAGGAGCAGACCAACAGTGATACACATCAGCCAGCAACCCAGCTCACTGAGTCTGTTTGCATTTCCTTCCCACGAGATAAAGGCTGTGCTGATGGAGATGGTGGTGGTTGTCCAAGAGGGGTAAACTTTGAAGAAAAGAATTCAAAGCTCTCATAGGTATTGAGAAAAGGGAAGTGGGAGATTCCTAGTGCTGCTGTTCTGGCATGCCATGTGGCAAGTGTTCCTTAGGACCTATATTTGGGAGTAGGTGCACTTTTCAGATCAGAGGAAAGAGGAGCAATGTCCTATCACTGCAACATTTCCCATTGGAGGGAATCTTCCAGGACTCAGATCTCCACCAAGAAAGTCATGGCTCAAAAGCAGCTTGGAAGTGGCAGTCTTTGCTAAAATATTCCAGGCTATTAGGGTTCAGTGGTGTCCTCTTCTTCTCTGCTTTCCATTTTCCTCCAAAACTGGTGATGTTTCACAAGAGCCTGAAGGTGGGGGAGGTGGGACCTTCCTTTGGAGCTGGTGAGGACCACGGCAGAGGCTGGCTCCCAGGTGGCTGTGGTCTGGGGAGGTCAGTGCCAGGCTCCCAGTCCTACAGGGAAAGGCAGCCATGAATCCTCCTCGGTGTTCCCAGCAGGGTGAAGGAAGGTGGCAGAGGAACCAGCCAGTTTCACTTGGTCACACATGAGCACCAAGATGGGGCTGCCCAGCCCCTGAGAAGCCCCAGCTCCCATCACTTAGAGGCGACTGCTCAAACCCCAGCTGCAAGTCGCAGACCTGGGTTCAGCTCACAGAGAATTTGAATTCTGTGCTTGGCCAGCCATTGATAACAATGGCCTTTCCTGCTATAAAACTCTCTCAAACACAAACATCTGTGTGTGAACATTAGCATGGCCTTGTTTTGAGGACAGAAAAAGAAAATACCTCCTTTCCCACAGCACTTGTCACAATGAATGATAACTGTGGAGCCTTTCACACTTGTCGGCGGTTTTCAGATGGAAAAAAAAATCTTAGCAGGTATAAATAAACGGGAAAGATATATATATATAATACAAAGTCTCACCACAAATTAATGGAATACAGACATGCCTGTGTCTGAATGAAAATGAAGCAACAAGTAAAGGTTTTCATCTTTCTTTTCCAGTTTTCAAATACTCTTGAAAGTAAATATTTGGGGTATTTTTCATGTAGACAGAAAGAGAGGAAACCCATGCATCTTACTTTAGGAGCTATTATTTTTATATGCCTAAATAGCTGCTGTATTAAGATGCCAAGAAAAAACAACTGTGTATTTAGGCCCAAAACAAACTCAGTATGAGTAGAGCCAGTGCTGGCTGCTCTCCTAAGGGTCTCAGGCTAACATACTTCAGCTTTTGTCTGGAAAACCTTCTTTAGGGAGGGAAAACACCAGAGCCCCATGTCTGCCTGGCTGCTTGCCTGCCTACAAACAGCTGGCCACAGTGCTAAAGAAGGCAGGGATGGAATTGAAAAAGACACTTTCCTCCCTTCAAAAGAAAAAAAGAAAAGAGACAAAAAAGTCCAGCAATCTAAAACCTGAAAAGTTTATGCACTGACTGCTGAGCTGAGGCTCCTTTTGCACAGGTCACTGGACAGACATCAGATGGTAAGACCTTTTCATTGCTAATGGCCTGGTCTGGATTTCAACACATGACACAGAGATAAAGGACTCTGCATCCTATTATCAGTCCCCTGAGCAACTGTTACAGTCCCCTGTAACAACTGTTACACTGTTATTAAGTGTAACTATAGATTCATAGATCAGAATCCCATACATGGAGAATATCATGGAACCATAGAACAGTTTGGGTTGGAAGGAATCTTAAAGATCATCTAGTTCCATCAATTCTTTGACTGGAAGCAGAGTATTATGAGGGCATTCCCTTGCTGTAATATTGGTTGGTGAGTTCCAAAGCAGAACCCCAATATCAGGCTTTATTTTTGCTTTAATGCTACAGCTGTTGAAGTGACAAAGCTGGGCTGGAGAACTATTTGTGCAGCAGGGAATGAAGAGCAGACACAGACTGCTGCTCTTTTGTGTCACTTTAGGCCCGAAAAAAAAAGATAGGTAAAAGCAGTCAGATAGTGCTGTCGTCATTGTTTTTTCAGAGAGAGAAATCAAGGCCAGGCACAGCTAAAGGCTTTGCATAAGATCACACCCCAAAGCAGTGCAAGGGCAGAAGCAGAAATGAGCACATGTGATGTGGCAGCTCTCTCTAACCAACAGACCATCACTTCCTTTGCTAACCCTGCATGGGAAGGGAAAGGCAGGATCGAGCTGTGCAGTGCCTGCAAACCCACCAAGGATGGCACACCAGAGAAAGATGTGGATTTTCATACAGGTCAACTTCCGGCACAATTTAATATCAACACAATCCCCTAAGAAACAAGGTCAGCAAGGACTAATGCTGGGTATTTTGCATTTTAAATGCATGCCTCTCCTCAAACCTTTAGAGCTTTAGCTTCTGAACAGACACCTGGCCATATTCTGTACCAGCATACATCAACGCAGCTCCGCTGAAGGCAACAGAGCTGTATCTACTTTTATCAGCTAAGAATCTGATCCAGCCTTCTAAGAAAGAGGGGGCACACAGGGGGTGAGATGCTCACCTCCTTCCTGCTTCTTGTAATGCTGCTTTCCACACCAAACACTTGGCACCTCGCAGGACTGGGGTCTTTGGGGTGAGATTTAACATATATTCTCTGGTAGTGGCTGAACTGATTGCCAGCAGAGAGGGAACTGTAAGTCAGCAGTGATAACCAGGGCCCTGCTGAGCCGTCACCAGTGGGGAACCTTTGCAGCTCTGAGAGGTTGATAGTCTCATAAATAACAGGTCTTCTGTGAGATACTGCAGTCTGACTGCATTTCATTAAGCAGTAAGAAGATGAGCTGATCCCTGCTTTAAAATATGGAAATTTGTGTGTTTATTAGCTGCATTACCCACCTCATCCTTCTTTAAGCAACACAGTTTTCCTCCAGTTGCAGATATTTTCAAGTCATGGACAAGGAACACGAAGAGGCATGTGCAAAACCAGAGTGCTGAGGGTGGCCTTTGCAGGCTGCACGGACCATTTTCTGGGAGTGCTGCTGATGCATTGTGATTAGATGCCATTTTAGCTTGGCAATGAGCGTTAAGCGATGCCGTTCTTTCTCTGTCCTGCTACATCTGGTCTGGCAGCAGAAAGCTTTCTGTGATTTAAGACAGAGATTTTGTGAGGTACAATCTCTCTTTGAATCCTGCCTTTTTTTTTCTTTTTTTTTTACTTTAATTTCTTCTAGATGAGTTTTCGGAAGCACTGAAAGCTTGATGAATCACTTGACTGAATGGCCCACATAGTTTCCTCTTAAGTCAGCTTTGGCAGTGAGCCACTGAACATATCTTGAGGCTTTGCCTTGAGTAATATTTTCACTGGTGAGATTATTCAAGTATTTGAAGTCAGGCCACCCATTCCTTGTGTACCCCACTCTTTGCACTTAACCAGGGGGAGGAGAGCTGCAGTATCGTGCTCTAGAAATCTGGGCACAAAGGCACTGAGCAAGAGGAAAACTTGCCTCCAACCCAAAGGAATTTCCCTTTGGATATAACACTGTGTGTCCAGCTGCAAGGCTGGGGCAGTGCAGCTGGTGTTAATGGCAGCCGGATGTGACCAGGACCAGAAAGGGCTCATGCCAGCCCTGCAAATGAAGGAGCCACTGCTGCTGCCTTCATGCTCCACTTGTGGGGTGATGGAGCCTATGGCAGCACCAGGATGAGTGGTCTGCTCCAGGCTGCCATCACCCAGCACAGGAGGGACTGTGGGGTCCAATGCTTGAGACAGGTACACACACCCACGTGCAGCCTGAGTCAGCTTCACCTCTGTAGTCATAGAAACACAAAATCATAGCAGTGTTTACGATGCTTCTGACCTTCAGACCTTTAAAATCATTGAGTCCAACCATCATCCCCTTGCCCCTGTGCTCTGGCTAGAAAGGAAGCTGCAATTCTCTCAGGTTTTCCACCCTCAGCCTGGCACTCTGCTCCATTTCAGGGACTTGATCCTGAGGGCAGCTGCCCTCCGTCCCCATGCTCTGCAGCAGGTCTTGAGATCTGGCTTTGTGGAGGCTTAAAAGGACAGAATACCGGGGATGGGGGAAAAACCAGGTTTGGACAAAGCAGTGCAATCAGCCAGAGGCATTTCAAACTGATCACAACCGTAATCAAAACTCAGTTATCCCGAAATTCACTGTTCTGAGCTAGATTCAAATTTTCCAGATGTCCCAAGGCTTCTTCTCTAACACAACCCTGGATTTGGGAGTAAATTCTAGTACTGAATCTGTGAGCCCACATCCCTGCACTTTCCGGTGAGTTTAGAAAGTGTTTTGGCTTCAAGCTAAAAATTTAAAAAGGACTGTCTTTTTTTCTAGCCACTGGATTCCAATTAGCTTTACTTTTCATTTCAAAAAGGGAGCCCCATACAGCAAGCATCCTGCAGACTGATAATCTGATGCAGGTACAGGACAAGTTCAATCACACCCACCTCGCTGGTCTGAAGCACTGCTCCTGTTCATTTTAGACTCATTTCAGCGTGGCAGGTCACAGCAGTATAAACATCGCGGGAAAAAAAAAGGCCGAGCTGGCAAACAGTCAGAACTTGCTGTTCCTGACCCAGTAACCTACTTTTTGAGCACCACGTAACGTGAAAGCCACCCCTAGCTCAGACTGCGACGTCACCTCTTACTTAACTTCTTAGAGGCAAACAGTGGGTCCGGTTGGAAAGAGTTAGACAAGACGTGGTCATCATTTACTTCCTGCTGACCACAAAGATCAGTTTAGGTTAGACAGGAAGACACAGAGTGAGTGGTTTCTAACCTCAAGCCATTCACAGCCACCATCTGAACACACATGTTCCATGCAGCAGAGTTTGGACCTTGCAGTCCATCATGCTGACACACGGAGCAACCTTAGATTTTGTCTACAGCACCAGTGCCACCATCAGCTTCACAGCCACAGGCAAAGAAACTGTCCAAGGGAACCCTTCATGAAGGACTCCTGTTTTACCTCTGCAGTGCTGCTTTAGCTGTTTTCATTCCAACTCCTTCAGCCTGACCTGGTGTGGTGTTCAGAGCAGTTTTTAAAGGCAGAAAAGACTTAAGGACCCCTGTGACAAGCCAAAGCTGCTCTCTATACCTCTTCTCCCTTCAACAGGGCAACAACAGCAGCCATCAACACCCACCAGCTCTGCGATGGCACTTGTCTTCTCCTTCCACTCTTTGTGGCCCCAGATTTCTCCCCCATCACAGTCTTTCCTTCAATCAGCAAAACTGACCCCATACTCACATACTTTGTTACCTCTGATGAGGTTAATAAAGGATCTTGGGGAACTGCTAAATATGGAAGAAAAATATATATTCTCAAGGATGTGCAGCATCCCTTTTCTCCAGGACAAATCATGGGCTACTAGGGATTTTCTCCTGCAACTTATACATAGTTTATCTTCTTTCTGTTTTAGTGACAGGAATGGCATCACTGGTTGAAATGCACCTGGACAGAATGTTGCCAGCCTGCAGAGAAGAAACTCGGTAACCCGTGGCACTTGTCATCCACAGACAGTCCCTGCTTAACAAACGGTTAAGCTTAAGGGTTAGCGTAACAGTTGCTTAAGTTCAGCAAAACATCTACATCTTCAAAGCCTTTTGTTTGCCTAAAGCCATCAGGAGTTTTCTCAACAAAACACAAATGGAGATGGACTAGGAATAAAGTTTCAGGCAGTTTTCTACTACAAGTAAAAGAAGCACAGGAAGAGAAATCATACTCATCCAGCGTTCTTTGCAACTCTATCTGTCACTGTGAACATCCTTAGAAATCAGTGGTAAACACTTGCCATTAAGAAGCAAAATATAAACTAAGACTAAACTCAGGTTTAACATTTGAAAAGATTAATATTTTACTGCACATTAGGGAAAAGAAATAAGAGTGGGAAGACAGCGTGAGAGACATTACAGAGGAAGCTCTTTAGGGAAATGATGGGAAATGATTCTTTACTGAAATATGCCCATTTTTGCAGGCAATTGCTTCCACTGCATCTATCAGCTGAAACACACACACACAAAATAGGAAGCGGTAGAAATGAAATTGCTTTTGCTTGAATATTCCAGCTACATGCAAAAGAAGCGGCTGAAATAATCAGAACAAAGTGACTCTAAGTTATTCCACCTTCCAGCTGGCTCAAACTGACTAAGATTTTATTTCTGTTGACACTTGGACTTCCCACTGCAGACCAGGAGGGGATAGGGCACTGCAGTATCTTAAAAATTCTAGCTACATTTTCTTGCATCATCACAAACCATTTTCCCACCATCTCTTCTACCAGCAGTTTTAACTTAACCCAAGATTAAAAGCATATGGAACTATTTTACTCTGGCTGGAATAAGCACAACACAAACGTAAATGTTCTAATAGACATAAGAAGTAATTTTTCTTTACTACAATGTCTAATTTAGATCTCTGAAATTGTAAAATTAAAATCTATTCTAATCCATACTTACACAAAAAAGACATTTCTAGCAAATTAGAGTATCTAACTGCTTATTACACAAAAATCTCAGAATGACTGTATTGTAAAAAAAAAAAAAATTGCCTAATTATGAAATCCTGATGATAAAGACACCATTGTCATGAAAACATCTGGACTGCCAGCCCCCCAGAATACATGAAATTTCAATAGGCAGAACAAAATCAGAAGGCAGATGAAAGAAGAGTTTTGAAGAGGTCCAGAGAAAAACTATAACCCACTGCAATTTCTCTATCAAAGTGCAGGGGATGACTACGAACAAACCAACCAGCAACAACCCATTCACAGTGGCAGAGCAATACAAATGTACGGGGAGATGAGGGACAGTTAACAAACACTGCTCCTATTCTTGCACAACCTTGGAAAAAATATACTTCTACTCTACTCTTCTACAGTGTCAACCTGGAAAAATATTCATTGCGTCAGGGTGGTAGAAACTTATTTGTCAATCCGATGCCTTAAAATAACAGAGTTGACAAATCTGAACAGAACAGCAATCAATAGCATTTCTATAGCATTTAACTCGCATCAAACATCATTTAAATGATATTTGAAGAACAAAACAGGAAGAAGAATAGGAATGAAGGAGGGGGAAAGGTCAGTCACACACTAACAGAAGTACTGAGAAAAGTAAGTGAAGTGTGACTGTTGTGTTCAGTTCAGCCAAACAGGGCTGATCATGAACAAGAAATCTGTTCCTTGTTGTCAAGCCTGTCGTAATGTTACATTAATAGTGAAGTTAGTGGCTATGCACATTTTAGCTGCTTATGAAATGATGAAAGTTTTCCTGGAAAAAAGGGAGTACAAAGACATAATTATCCCAGATGTGAGATACGACATCAAAAGCACCAGAAGAAGCATGAGAACATTTCCAGTAGATTGGAGGATGCAGCCTAGTAAGAAGAGACCTTGTCTGTGAGCCCAGGATATGATCATGTTGGAGAGACCTCTCCCAGTGCAGGACTTTTCTCCTTTTCAGCTGAGCTCAAGCCCTGATACATGTACACCTGTAACTGGCCCTGAGCATGCAGGCAATTCCAGGGAATCTAATGAAGATTCCTTGTTCAGATAGCTACAAGTTCACAGGGCAGCATTCACAGGGCTGACAGCTCCAGTAAGGTGTGATTTCTTATCTCTACCTAGATCTCCCACTGCTGGCAGTGATGTTTCACCACTGATCAGCCTGTACCTTGGAATCCCCAGTGGAAACCTCAGATGTAAATAATCTGCAAGGCCCCAGAACCAGACTTTATGGATGAGACATCAGAGAACGATGTATCACTTACAGGGTACGACACATCAGTTATGGGGGCGATTACAGGGCAGATGGCATCAAAAGCACAGTAACCTTCTCACATGGTTGCCATCTGTGGTCCTCTGCTAAAGGTTATATCAGGACTCTATTGTAAAATGCTGCTGGCTGGGATTTATAATTCAGTGGACAGCCAAGTCGTCAGCCAAGAAAATCTTCCAAATGAAAACAGCTTAGCTGTGGATGTTCTGCTCATGTTGGATCACTAGTTTTGATCACTAACATGATAAAATCTGCAAAGCAGCATCAGCCTGTGCATCTGATATGTTTTCCACAAACAGCTCTGCACAACAGCCAAACTGATGGAGTTGATCATCTACTCCAGGTCTCACTGCTTGTTTGCACGGTGTTCACATGGTGGGATAAAACTCATGCCCTGTGCAAAGGCTCACTGTGAGATCTGTACAGCACTTTAGTCTCCTCTAAGCCCGATATTTGGGCTTACAGGGAATTTAAGATGTGTGCACTGAGGAATGGCCTGCATGGTACCAGTGAACAGAGTTGCACACACTAGGAAAAGCCTTCATATCTTCTTCTAAAGAAGCATCACCCTCCCGCCAAGCAAATAAAGATGTGCCTGTTATTTACTTTCCAGCACATATTGCAAAGCTCATGTTAATTAAACTTCTAAAACACACAACAGAATAAATCTTTATTGACGTAATGCCAACAAATTGTATACAAACTCTCCCCCGCTGTTTACTTAGTAAATATTTGCTTGGAAAGAATAACTTGCACTGTCCTAGACAAAGGACAAGCCAGTTAGGGCATTGGAGCCAAGAGCATCCTCTCTGCACTCCTGGACTCCAGAGCTGAAGCTCCAGGATCCTCTGAGTCAACTCACACAGAGTTCAAACATCAGGCAAACACTCCAGGAAGGAGACAGCCGGGATAAAACCCACAGGCCTGATGCCAGGCTCTGTGGCATCAGAAGACTGTGTACAACATCAAAGACCTCACACTTTTCCCTGGGTGATTCACAGGTTGTAGCATAGGGGTATGTCAGTGGTTGAAAGGATGGTCCAAATATGAAACCATCTCCAAAGATCAACGTACATCACAGCAAAAAATCCTCTTTTCTTTGGAGATGCCAGCCCTTTAAAAGACAGCAGCTCTCAAAATCCAGGCACTAGAAACCTAGGAATATCGTGTCTGTTATTCCTTTATTTTTAGGTGAATTTCTGAAGTATTCTACATATGGATAGATTTCTAAAATCTAGATCCCAAACCCTAGTTACCCACAAAATAATGCACAAGGAACCCCAGTCGAACCTTGTTTGACATTTACAGAATGCCTTTAGATAATTCTAGTCTACAAAGGCAATTGCACTGTTAGACTATCCAGTGACTAAACACACTTGATAATGGCAAAACTACCTCTGACTTCAGCAGACAGAGGTTTATCCCCAAAATCCCATGAAATGTCAATCTGTTAGTATCCTTTTCATTATTAATATACATATATTTATCTTTAAAGCAGATGGACCAATTGCACAAGGCTGAAAGTTGTCCAAAAGAGAAGTGTCTTCTATTGGGGAACAGGCTATGAAGCACAAACACTCCCAAAATACATGACTCACGCTGGCAGGCTGTCACAGCAGTTTTCTGAATTTGAACCAACACAATCTGAGATCCTCTTTCCTGGTGTCAAGCCATATTTTAGCTCTTGTCTCTTTTTGCTGGCCAGTTCAGATACATTTCAAGAAAACTGCAACTATACTAGCAAAGCCTCTTCACCTGCACATCGTCTCCCTACTAAAGCACAAGCAGAGATACATACCAGTAAAAAAAAAAAAGGAAGATTATCTTAAACTGACATGTTATTGAGACTCTCATACCTGTCTTTCAAATACAGATTTGACAGCATTACCACCCAGGATTAGAGGGTCTGGGACTTTGTAAAAGTTTCCAAGTAGCGGTCATGGGGAATTGCTTTTAGTTAGTTTCATTTCTCCTGTGATCCACAGGGATAAGGACACGTAATGCTGCTTATCTATACTCCATACCTACATCTGAAAGACAGAGGCATTACCATTGCTTCCTCTATAAGATAAATACAGTTTATAAGAAGGCATATTTACATAAGTTTTGATTACTCATGCAACAGATAAAGAAGCCTTAATTCACATTTTTCTTCTCCTACACATTGCCGTGTGCTCAGTGCTTTGTCTGGAGCTATTTCACAGAAGAATGTCTCAACAGCCTTTTTATCTTCCATACAAGAGCTGTTTCCAAACACCAATGGTAGGTTCTGCTGCAACAGCACTGTCACCCAGTGCATTGTTACTGCAAAGCAGATTCACTGAAACTACCAAATTTCAGCTTTGGCAAATGCAAAGTGAATTTTTCCTCTTGGCATTGTAGTGCAACGGGGTTGTGTGTTTGAGAAATATAGCCTTGAATTTCCTGCGTAGTTGAAAGCAGTTCTGGCACCAGCTATTACTTGATGTTATTAACTTAGACCCTTATTCAGCAAGGGCTGTAATGAAACTAAACTCATGCTTAGGTTCATCCCTGTTCAACAAAGTGCTGCTGCACAACAGAAAAATTCAATCACAGCTTTTCTGTTTCAGTAGTTATCCTTCACCAGAAGCAAGATTGCAAATGGTATTTGTATTATTTATAATATGGTTCAGTTTCCTTGGTTAGAACCTTTAGGAAGAAGTCTTAACCCCAGCATCCAGCTCAAAAAGATCAAACCCACCCTAGATCTCCTCCCCAAAACCAACCAAACAAAACCACCCCAAATAAGATTAACAGCTTTAGCCTGACATGGAGGATGCCAGATTGTCAGAACTGCAGAAATCCTCTCTGGTAGAGCCCAATAAGAACTTACAGGTAAGCGAGCAAGACGAAGCTGGGCTGCAGAACCGTCCCCCAAAAGGTGCCAGTGGAAGCACTGCCTACCTTCCCACCTTCCAGGGAAAATCCTGACTTGTATAAACATAGCCATGCCTGTGAGAGTCAGCAGTAACTCACATGCAAGCAGAGTGAGATCCCTTCTAACAATGATAAAGATCTAGACAGGGGAAATGTTATTTAAAACTAAATTCCTCAAAAAAACCCCAACACCCACGGCCAGATTCACTTGAGATAAATACTAGAAAACTTCTGACAAGTGGCTCAGGACATCCAAACGGAAATGCCTGAAAAGGGTCCAGTTTCCAAGAAATCACTTATTTGGGGTGCTCTCCAGCACTTTTCATGGGTTCCCCAACAATGCCTTCAAGGTGGAGCCCCTGTCTGGTAGGTGGGCTAATTTGGGGAGTGCTTTTTTAGACATAAATGCCTCACTGGATCTCTCCAGTGGCAGTGCAACATTCTCATCCTCATAGGCCTTATACTAAAGCATCATCTAAAGGGTATTCAAAACCTTAGACTGTCCATCACCTCATAAGTAATTGCTAAAACCATCCGAAACCCCTCACCCAATTCTAGGGTGGTAAAGACTGCAGAGAAGACACAAACCAAATGTATAACCCTACCAGAAAACATTTTTCTACCCTTAAAAAAAGTTACATGTACTCACAGATACCATTCCAACTAGAAAAATCTTCATCTTTGGGGAACTAAAAGTTAATTTCAACAAATACTTCCTCCTGAAGGTAAAAATAAATAGAAGTACTGTGATGGTAACAGAGCCGTGCTTTTCAACAGCCTCTGTATTACAGCTGGTTAAGGCTACGGTGACATGCTCTCCAGTAAGGCACAACAAACTTTTTGACATTCAGTAGAAGGCTAATGCAGCTGCAGCTTTGCTATGTTTAGCAGTCGGTAACCAAAACACATCCCCAGGTAAGCACCCGAGGAGCCAGGCATGCACTTTCCCAGGGCTCCGCTCTGTGACCCCGTTTCCCTGATGCTATCGCTGTATCCTCATTATAACACTTCAAGAGGGAACATAAACATCTTGTACATCAAAATGATCTTGACTTTTACAAGCAACCTGATTCAGCAGCCCTCAGGGTGCAGTTTCATGACCAGCTCAAGCAAATCTCGCCCTTGAAAAGGCACTTCTGCCACTCCCAACCTCCTTTGCGTGAAAACTCAGCTTGCATGGTTGAAAGCTAATGCTTGGAGAGGCATTTTATAAAGATCAGCTTTCAACTATTTTGCCACTACTGAGCCAATGCAGCAGAGATTGCAGGGAGCAGAAGATAGAAACTGCCTTCTTTGGTCTTAAACCAGCTACTTGTGAATTGTTATCCTTGGTGGCACAACCTATTGCCTACAATGGCCATCAATGAGTTTCCTCCATGCTCCCTGGTATCTGCAGGAAAAGGAGGGACCTCAGCTCTGTATCTTGGATGCTTGTGATTATTGTTAGCATTGGTGGGCTGACAGCCAGGAATTCTACACTGAACCTAGAGCCCTGCCACTGAATGATTTTAATAAGCCATTTAATTTATCTCCCATTTCCTTTTTCTGATAGCATTTAAACCCACTTTCCTGCCTTGTTTTCCTAAGCTGTAATTTCTTAATCTGTAAGTCATGTAGGCACCTCTCTACCTTTGACCATTGTGGAACCCCTTGTGGGGAGCCACAAAGCTCGGGAACTCCTGAAGCTCATTGCAAGAATATTTTGTACAGCCTCATCATTGCAAAATGCATATTGTAATTGACAGCCTTCGAACCCTATGCATGATCTACTGTCCCAGCTTAATACAGTACTCCAATCTCATGTGGAACTTCTCATGCAACCACAGGAAAGACAATAGTACCAGCAAACATCTTCTGCCTGTGGAGCACTGCGCAGGTGACAGGACAATTTTGGGGGAATTAAGATATTCTTAAACACTACTAAATGCCATGGAGGAACAGTTGTTAAAAGCGGATATAAAGGTCTGCAAAGAGGAAACAATTCCCAGTGTTCAGCATTGAGTTTTATTGCCCCATAAAGTTCAGCCCTGTGCCCCATATGCTGCAGTGTTATCTGAAGAAACTGCATATACAACCTAATGTTTACACATATAAATACTTTTGTAGCACAAAGGTTGCCAAAGATCAAGGACCTGATTCAGCAACAGACTTAGTTTAATATTAAGCAGCACCTTCATCAACATGATTATTTATCTACTCAGATTCAAGGAACTGCTACGCACTTTGGCCAAATGAGGCCAAAATGGGGGATTGTTTCTGAAAAACATGTTGTGCATGGGTGAAGTCTCACTTATAAAAAGAGAGAGAGAAACCTGGGAGAAATACACTGCTTTCCTACCACAGAAGCGTGAAGGGACAGTCATGCCTAAAGCAGCAACAGGGAAGAAAAACCTAGGGCTGAACGTCAGCGGAGGGTGGTGCAGGAAGGTGTCAGCAGAAGTGGGTGCCCACACCCATCTTCCCGCCTCTCCAAAACCATCACAGAGCCATTGCAGAGCCCACAGACCGCACTCACACTGCTGCAGGTGAGGTCCCAGTGGGGTCTCTAGGTTAGGAATTGGCATCTGGCTGCACTGGTAACAGAAAGAAACAACCAAGAGTCTCTGTGTGTTACTTCCACAGCTCCCACCCATGGAAGCTTTGCTGAGAGTCCAGTACTGCTCACCAGGTCTCATTCCCCTTTTCTATGTAAGAAAATCCTCAGATTTGCTTCCAAATCTGTGCTGCATTTTTCAGAAAGGTACAAGGATATGTTTTCTGACAAATTCCATGTCGTTTCTGTTCCTCGGGAATGAAGGTCTGGAAGACCTTGAGCAGACACACAGATGGAGTTTATTCAGCAAAACTGATGCCTGTTCAGCTCCTTAGCTTTCTTTGTGCTTCCGAGACAACAGTTTCCAAAGGACAACTGTGTTCTTGAGAAAAGCAGACTCCAAATTTTCACTTTGGGTAGAGCCCTAAGGTGGATTAGCCTGTCTTTCTGGCCCATCTTCACTGCATGCTGTAAGCAGCTTACTTGCAATATGACAGATTTAGCAAAAGTGACAGTTGCTCACTGTCCAATATCATTAGCCCGCCCTGCACAAGAGCTCAGACATGGTGCTCCATTCTCCTAACAAAATCAGCTTATTAATAACCATACAGCCTTGCACAGTATTTTCCATACAGCTGAAGCAGTGCTTTGAGCAGGGGAGTTCCCAATTCACACACCTACGAAGATTCAAAATCAAATTCTAACTAAGATGAGGTCTGAACAGCGAACAGGTTCAATGGACTGGCATGTCAGAGGGACTAGGATAGATAAGCATCTGTGCTTGCCTTTATTACTCATCCTTCATTACCTTTATTACTCTGGTCCCTGAGTCTGTGAAGGGAATGGTAATCTAGTAAGAAGGCTACCCAAGTCAATGAAAACAATGCAATTCATTGGTCTGCCTTGGGCTCAGCTCCCCAAGGGATCAGTATCAGTGCTCCTTTTCCCTGACAGGGCTCAGCACCTTCCCCAAGGTGCTCTGTGGCAGCAGGTAAGGGCCACATTGCTCTTCCAGGAAGACAGAAAAAGATGCAAACAGACGAACACCTCTGCTTCCTATGTACAGATGTTTGTGTTACAATGTTAAAACAAGTTTGGAAGTAATTCTCTGTTGATTCCTGCAACAAAATACTACAGCTAGAAAAAAAAATTTGGTGTAGTCCATGAGATTGTTGCAAACAATACCATTTGTAGTAAAGCCTCCCTTTTCGTTCTAAAAAATTCAAGTTAAAGAACAGAGCCAATTTCACTGCTGAAATAGAACCCCTACAATTTCCCATTTAAATCCAGGCAGGCAAGATCATGTTCTGAACCTCTGCTTCCCCTGCTAAACAAACCATGGACCTGCAGGGCAGCAGCACTTCCCAGGTAATGCAGGGCAGCAGCACTTCCCAGGTAATGCAGTACAGGTGAATAATTTCCCAATGCTCTTCACAGTAATCCCAAGACCAGGTAATTCTATAATAATTCCAAGTGAAATGTTTTTGTTTTAACATACACCTGTGGGAAAAGAACATCCCACTATTTTACAATGAGCTCTTTAAAAACATCCTGGGAAATTTTCCAAGAGCTACACTGAAATGGAAGAACATTTAGTTATTTACTTTAGGGGCTTATTACAATGTTTGGAATCATTCTTGTCCTCTCCTCCCCCCAGAATAAAAGCCTTTATTTTCTTTGTCAATTTGAAAAACATGGCTCTGATCCTGCTGCTGAGGTTTGCATGTGGAGAGTGTCACTTGCTGCAGCTCAGAGCTAAACTCTCAGGGCTCAGCCTGCACCAAGGGCAGCAGGGGGACAGGACTGGGAGAGGGCAGGGATCCATCGCCCCATCCCGAGGAACTTAAACTGCAAGCAGTGGCTGACTTGCCAATCAAACCCAGCCCTGAGCCAGCTCCAAGCTAAAGCAAGAAACGCAGTAGGGTTTAAGGCCATTTTAACACCCTGAAAGGTTTATAAGTACCAGAGAGTCATTTTACTGCAAAGTGCATCAAATGGCTTTACATTGGTAAGGTGGGATCGGCACCCATTCTCAGAATGGGTACCAACATCAGGAAGTCAGTGCAGTCCTAATGACCCTTGTCTACATCAAAATGACTCTCCTTCAAGAAGGAAGTT
The DNA here is from genome assembly GCA_013397975.1 of Machaerirhynchus nigripectus. Classification (NCBI taxonomy): domain Eukaryota; kingdom Metazoa; phylum Chordata; class Aves; order Passeriformes; family Dicruridae; genus Machaerirhynchus; species Machaerirhynchus nigripectus. Next base: position 2,631,832 of record VZRQ01005219.1, on the reverse strand, counting down.
ACTCCTTGGGCAAAGCATGCCTCTTGCTGAGGCATCTGGCTGGTAGGAGTTTTAACCAGGCAGAATTTCCACCATAGGAAAGCCTCAGGAGAGGTGCTGACACTGACATATCCAGGCAAGTCAGTGATAAACAAAACAAGCCACATCAGCCTCCTCAGAGAACAGTTCATAGAGGACAACTGTCCAGTGGTAGAGCTCACACAAACTTGGAGCAGTTTCACCAACAGGAGGCTTGCAGTTAGACTGCAAATCCCAGCCCCACACCACATTGTAATGACACTTTAAATTTTTTATTACCATTTCATAATGGTAATTAACCACAGGCATGTGCACAGAGAAGGCTGCTTGATATATAGGGCAAGGCTCACCATCTTCTGGCAGCAACCGGAACCCTGAGGCCTCAGCTATAGGGCTGCAAAAGTTACAAAGCCACCAGCACCTCGGTGACCATGTATGAAAAATTAGGCAGCTATGTGACATTTCTCTACCTATGGTCACTTATGGCAATCTACCTATCCTCACTGATGTACACAATGCTTGGGAGCTTGCAGCACTGGACGGCCTAACCCCATTGCTGTCTTCACCATTCTGGGGGAACCAGCGATCTGCCCCCAAGTGACAGGGTGTTTCTGCAGCACAGAGGAGCCACCTCCCCTGGTGCAAAGATAGGCCACACCTGCCACCAAGATGAGACTTCATCAGCTCATTTCCCCTCCTGGGGTCTGAGTCCTGGACACTGTGGCTGACAGGAGCCCCAGCTCCCCCTGCACCCCTCGTGGGTGCCTGGGTAGGGGTACCAAACATTGGGGAGCTGCTCCCTGCAAAACTTCTGCAACACACCAGAAGCACTAGCAGTGGGGAGTGGCAAAAGACATGGCCACCACACATCTGACTGCCCATGACCCCAGAGATCCAGCGTGGCCCCCAGTCCTTGCGCAACTCCCTTGAGTCTGGAGCGACAGACTGCCCTCAGGTTAAGTCCCCTGTGCTTACACCCATCTCCTTACACAAAGGCCACACAACCAGCCAGGGACCAGCCGGACCTATGGGACCACTGGACTCAAGCACAGCAAGAGAAAGAGAACAAAGATGAAATAGGATATAGGATGAGGGCCCTGGCAGGCTGCTATTCCAGTTGAATATCACAAGGAACAAATGCAAAAGACAAAGTGACAGGAATTGTGGCATCAAGTGCCTTTTAGATGATAACAAAAAAAGAGTCTAAAAATTGAGTACAAGAGATTCTCAGTCCCAGGGGAATATGAGTCTGTATCTCATACCAACTGATTTTTCTGTTGCACAGTTCATTTTAGGACAACGCTCGCCCTCACAATGCCAGTCCCACGGCCTGAGGCTGCTCCGGATTCAGACACCTGACTATTCAGGAACAAGCACTTCTGTTTGTGAATAATTCAGATCCCTTGCTTATTTAGGTTCATTTCTGTTTCTCGCTGCTGGAATCTTTTGAGCTCACAGCTGCCTGAGCTGTGGATGCACAGCCCCTCCCCACAGCCCTTCCATCTGTAAGGGAACCAGTTCCCCCAGTAACTCCCAGGTACTTGAAGCACATACAGCACTTACAGTGCAAACACAATTTCCTCAATGTAACTCTGAAAAGCTCAGGCATTCCTTTTGTTCATCTTGTTGCAAACCAAGATTGCTTTCTGCTCTGAGACGCACATTTGACAGTAGGTCCATGAGAGTGTTACGCATATGAGTAACTCTTCCGTGACAGTGGCAAGCATATCCAGACCTTTAGTCCCAGTCTTAAAACAGACATGGATATTCAGCACTCATGAACACAATCATCCAGCATGCACTCATCAGTCAACATGAACATTTGCACTCAGACAAGCAAACACAGCAGCTGTGCTGCAAACAGGTACAAGTCTGCAAGTGCAAGAAACAACAGCAAGAGCAAAGAACAACAGCAAAGCCCCAGCAAGTTATATTCTGAATAGTATCAGCATCCTGGATCGTTTGATATACAGCATTTTGCTGCCTGAGCACAGCCTTCTCTCACAAAGTATTATTACCACTATTAAAGGAAAGCCATTGTGGCTTAAGCACAGCTTATTTTTAATTGAATTTCAGGCATGTTAGAGGAAAACAGACAAACAGCATAGACAGATTACACAGCTGTTTCACAAAGTAGCAATACCCTAAAATGATCTGTTTCAGACAAGGTGCTGAGTGGCCGTGTTTGCTTGAGGTACCATTGCCTGCACCCACATCTCAGTCATTATTGCTGGAGCCCCTGTTCAGCACCGTACACGCTGACACCGGCGTGTGCACCCCAACACATAGCCCCCCCTGAGGAACACGGCCCTGACTTACCCTTCAGCCAGCCAGCAGCCCCAAACCCTCTGAAAGCTCCTGCAGAAGAGTTGACAGAGTTTCACCTCGTTACCCAGCGAGGGTGTTATATAACCGGCACCGTTTCTGCAGGCAGCGAGGATGCACCCCGCGCACATCCCTCTCCTTCCCATCCCACACGGACACATCTCCTAAAAACAGCCGCGCCACAGTGAGCCAGGGGGGCAAGGTGGGCTACGGGGTACTTGTGGAAAGCAAAGCTAACGGTTTCAAAGAAAGTTCAAAAGGTGCCTGACGTTTATTAGGAGGCATTGCTACTATGAAAGGAAGCGGTGCAATGGTATAATGTTCCTTAGCCCACTGAAAGCAGCTTGGCCTAGATTTTCCTGTACCGTTTGATGTGACCATTCATGCAAACAGGAGTAAAACTTTCTCTTTGCTTTTAATTAAGCAACAACAACTACAAAAAANNNAAAAAAAAAAAAAGAATGAAAAAGTGACACATACATAAGACCTTTTTTGCTGTCATCTGGGTCTTCTGGGCTACTGTCAGACGGAGAATATGCAGGAATCAGCCCCATTGATTAAACTATTATTAGCAGCAAACAAACAGATGTGCTCAGCCAAAGACAGGACAAGCCCCATGCCCTGTACTTCGGGACTACATACAGAAAAAACCCTATTATTTTACCAAAGGCTTGTTTGCTTTTTAGCAAAGAATTCTCCAGCACAATGTGTAGAAGCAAAGCATACAGCGTTTTAATATGCAGTAATTAATATAAAAAAATATAACATTATTGCCTCTACTCTCTTCCCACAGACTAAACCTCACCAGCTTTCATAAGACTGGGACCAGGTCCTGTATCTGTAATAATAAACATAATGTGGCTTGTAGTCATTCAGGACATTCGGGTGTCCATGAATCACTGGCAGACACACTATGCAGTGCACAAATGCATAGGGGCTGTAGCTTTAGGACAGACATAAAACTCTTATGTAAGCCATAATCCTCTCACAGACTCCTTATTCAGTGATTTTAAGAATGGCGCCGTAGAAGCCTGCTGGCATCCCAGTGGCTTTTAAGCAATTTGAAAATGGGGAGACTCCCGTCCCAGTGCAGACCCCTCCCTGACACCGGTGCTACCGGCGGTACCCAGACCTACCTTGCAGGGTTTGAGGGCACAGAGCATTGCTGTTCACCAATATTTTGGTCCTCCGCAGAGCTGCTGCTGTTGCTCTCTGTGCTGAGTGAATCACCAGGATTAATCTCCTGCAGAGTTCACTGAGGCTAACGATAATCAAGTTAAATTTACACTATATGATCAGAGTTTAATTAGGTACTGTTATACAAGTCCTATTAATTACAGCGGTAATACTCTTATGAAATGCAGATGAGAGGGTGGGGCTGTGGTCAGAGGGGGCTTGGCTTCAGATGAATTCAGGAAAAAGCCCCATTAAAATGCTCTGTTTACCTTCAGTTACCTGCTTGCCTCTGTTAGTGCTCAAGATGAAACAAAAAGCTTTAAAAAAAATTATAAGCCTACAAAATGTAATAAATCTAGAAGATTAAAGACCTCCTACATGCTTCATTATCACCTTCTATTTACATGAAGAAGCAAGAATTCCATTTTAAATCCTAATGAGACACAGTCATTATTAGCTTGCTCTGCTCAAAATCCTACACAGAGAAGTCCGAGGTGATAGAAGTCATCTGTTTTGCACGGAGATAAATATAGGCAGGTCTTCCCAATATTAAAATATGTAAGTTTCTCTTTTCTTCCCCTTTTCTTCCTCTGGATGACCTGTTGGGTCAGGGCAGATGCCAGCTTGTGCTCGGCCTTTGCTTTGTACCATCACAGCCTCCCCTGGGACACAGACCCACATATGCTCAGGTGCCTACTCTCCGTGCCCCTGCCCAGCAATTGCAGGGCATCAGAAGGCTGTGGGGAGAGGCAGCTGATCTGAACCCCTCTGTGAGCTACATCACCTGGAAACTGGGATGTCTCTGCCAACAAGGTGCAGCCAGGGAAACTCTGGATCTCAAGTGCAGGAGCAGACTCCAGGTTTCAGCAGGCAGTAGGAGACATTGCACAGCGTGACATTCTGAGCCCCAGAAAAGGTCTTTCCTTCTGCTAAATGTTCCCTGAGGTATTCCATAGAAAGAGCAAAGCTTGTGCCATGTGGCTTCCATTAGCATTTGCTACATATGCTGTTGGATGGCTTTACTGAAACCTGCCAGACACTGTGTGCTGTTACTGCTACTCATGTGGAAACACCAAATCCTTGCACCCACATGGTCACAGACACAGGTGAAGGTCTCTTCTTCAATAAGTAAATCAGCAACACACAGCAAGGCTTGTTAGCCAGAACAGATGCTGTTCTTGAACACAGACACCTGTATGAGCCTCCTGCGCCCAGGTTCCCTCTCTGCAAAGTGCTTGCTCAGTGACAGGAGAAGCCCTGGCACTTTGCCATTTCTGCCACTGCAGTTAATTTAATTAAAACCCCAAAAGATAGGAAGCACATTTCCTTCTTCCTGTAGGATTTGTCACCCTCTCCCCGTCAGACAGTAGCAAACGAGCACGCCTCAGCACTCCCACTTTGCACAAAACACATGTAAAAGCAGCAGTATGTTACAGCAGGTTGTACTAGACATTAATTACCAAGTCCTGCCAGCTATAATTATCTCGTTAAGTTTTGGCTATAGACACTATATTGGCCCTTTACACAAAAGTCGGGAGGATACAGCCACACAGGATCCAGGAGGAGAGTCCTGTCCCCGAGTGTACTCTAGGTCCCACCCCACAACTGCAAACAGTCAACCTGTACATGGAGGTATTTTGACCAAATGGCAATTTCAAAGCAGCGTGCATGGCCCTGTGTGCGTATTCAAACCCCCCTGTCCCTCGATGGAGAGCTCTTCTGGGGATACACAGGAACTGAGGCAGGAGCGGGAGACGATGGTTTCTTGACAGTTCCTTGCTCTGAAGACAGACTGAGATGGGCTTCTGGGCCATATATTTCTTGCACAGTCCCGATGTGTATCCTTTAGAAGACCCTTAGTCTCTCCCAGACCTGAGAGTTTAGCCAAGACCATGAAAGGACCTCTGCTTTTCTGGAAGGACAGGGCTGGCAGAATACCTCTGAACCCTTGCTGGGATTTTTGCTTGATTTAGGCACAAAGGACTCACTACTCCCCCTTATTCCTTGTGCATTCCTGGCTACAAAGTATAGCTGGGACCAGGACATACCCCAAAAGGGATACCTTGAGGACCTCCACATCCTCATCTCAGCATAGCAGTGCTCTGAGGAGACAGGCCTTCCTCTTTGGCCAAAGCCTTCTTTGGCCAAAGCCCTTTTTCTGCAGTTGTGACACTTTTTGGTCCCTCACTGCTGAGAACGGCACTTGTGACACACTAATGGGAGCACGGCAGTGCTCCTGCAGCAAGGCTTTGATTTAGGAAGCAGAGCTGCTCAGCCCACTCTGCTCTTGCTGATGTAGTGACCTGGTTTTGTCAAGACTGTTTTTCTCCTTTCGTCTTTGATGTCATTTTGGAAGGCAAGTCATGAGAATTTCATGGAGGCATTGACTCAAAAGTTGGACTAAAACAAAGCTAATCACAATACCATTATAAATGAATGAGGTGCAATTTCCACTTAAAGGATTATTACACTATTTAGGGTTCTAGCACATTTATTTCCACAGTTTAGTAATCACTTTCATGCTTCTCATCAGAATATAATCCATTTATATTTTAATGTAAGAAGTTATAAGGATTATCAGCTCATAATAAATATACTCATCCCCTAAAGCATTTAAACAGCCCCTATACTTTGTAAAGAAGATCTTGCTTAATGAGCAGACACCTACAAATGAAAAAGGAAAACTAATACTGTGTTATACGGAACACCACCAAACTGCAAAATACATGCTGCTTAAATTACTTTTCTGTGAAATTAAGTATTTTTCAGCACACAGATTTTTACTTTGAAATTACTTTTATCATGAGAAGGCTTTGGAAGTCTCTGAGACTGCCTTTTGCATTGAGAATTTGTTTACCTTGCAGTCTGAAGTTTGGAATACTACATTCAGCTCATGCACAGGGCTATGCCAAACCAACACATCGTTTATGAAAATCAAATTAAGGAAAGCTGTCAATACCAGCCAAGGGAAATCCACCCAAAAGAAAAGCCCGCTTGACTTGCACTTAGGTCATTCCTGGTGCTAAAGTGTCCATGAAACCATGTCCACTGAAGCCAACTGAAATCCACTCTGTCAGAGAAATGTAAAAATGTCTCTTGGCCTAGTGGCCTGCAGTGAATCACAGTATTTTTCTCTTGCAGTTGTCTGGAGATAGGATGGGAAAAAGCAAGTATTACCTGTCAAACTAAAGACATTCCTTGCCTATTCATAGAGCTGCCCAACATATTCTTGGCAGAATTCTCACATAAGCTTCTGGTAATTACTGCACTTGCAGCCATAATCCTGACTGAGTTGTAAGGCACAAGTGTGAATTACCCTCTGGAGCCTTCAATCTCCGAGCTTCAACACATAGTTCAACTTCCCAATTCTGCCAATGGTGGTGCTTTTCTTCTTCCTTCCACATGCTGTATCTGCTCAAAGTGTTTTTCTCCATTGCAAAATGTGAAATTAATAGTCTAGGTTGCTTTCATCTTTCATTTTTGCAGATGCATATTCCCTTTGCTGTACAGATCACAGTCACTTGCACTTCTGCAGGTTCACCTATCAATAACTCCATTCACAGAAGCATACTTGCTTTGGAGAGTTCCAGGAAAACAGAAGTGCTGCAAAATCTCAAAAATTCCTTTTAACAGGAATCCAGATAGTCTGGCCTTAGAGTTATACTGAAAGAGGTTTTTAGCTCTGGCTGGCAAAAAGAATAGACATATCTATTGTGCAGCCTCTGCAACTACAGCTCATCTCTCCACCCTAGGGAAAGGTGAAGGGAGGAGATAGTTATGTGTGAAGTTTTTATTGTTTCTAGAAAATCAATCTCATTAGTCTTTTCTTAGTTAAGTACCAGTTATGCCAGTATCTGCAAGGCGGTATTTTGTGTGCAGTGTCCAAACAGGAACAAGCTGATGTACAGGGTAGAAATTTCTTTCTGGAAAGCTTCTTCTTTAGCAATACTTCTCCAGATTTCACCAAAAAGAAGCCCTTGGATGCCCAGAAGACTTCGCTCAGCTGTGCAAAATCCACAGCTCTGCAGAGAAAAGGGCTATTTTTCATGCAGTGAACTGTACTGATAAGGCTCTATTTCCTCCCAGCTAAACCCCGTGGTCCATCCACACCGTGGAGCTGTAAGGCCATACCTCATTTTAGCTTTAAACAAGCTCCTCTGCATTAATGTGGAGTCAGCTCCAGCTAAGGGTGTCTCCTCACCACATGGAGCTTCAGCAGGTACACTGACTACAAATACCTGCACCCATCCCCATCCTCCACACTCCCTTCTTAGTTAGACCAGCACAACCATTTGCAGGACTGTTTCAGAATGAAAACAGAGAATGTTTTTATCCTAGATCAGTGTAGAATCTTATACATCCTGATACTCTCCATCTGCAGCATTAACAGGCCCAAAGACAACGCATTACAGGTCTCTGCCTTCTGCAGTCTCTTCATGTATCGGAACCACAAACCTTCCAGGATCATCATGAAGACTTCCAAGCACACCAGACTAGGCTCACTGTAAGTGTGAGCAATGAATTAAATCTAATGCTGTTTTCTTCACTTAGGGAGCAAACTTTGCAAGCTCCTTAATGCCCAGTGAAGCAGTTTTACTGCGGCAAAGAATTTTCCTCTTGTGAACTCCATGTTCAAACAAGCTCCCTGGTGAGGTACACACAGGCTGTCTTTTAATACAAACACAAAACTCACATTTAACTTATTAGCTGGGGGAGGAATACAGATGAGGGTTGGATGAATCTCATGAGTCATCGTTTCTGTAGGATAAAAAGCAAGCTTGTCTCAAAAAAATCAATTCATTTGTTTCTATTGTGTATTGCAGATAGAAGTGCTTAAATAATAGAAAGATTAATAGAAACACTTCAACCAATTGTTCTAGAAAAATGAAAAATAGCTTTTGCATTATGAAAGAATATTCTTTAAATACAGAGAAATAAAACATTTCAAATGAAACAATGTTTTGGGAGAGGGAGACAAATGCAGATTAGTCATGCTTGAATGTACTTTCCCAAACAATACACTGCTTAGAGCTAAGACTAAGATGTGCACATACCCCAAGGCATACATAAAAAATGGGGTCTGTATATTAGTTTAATTCCTTTATCATTTGCTCACTGCTGTATTTTTCCAGTCTCATGCCAAGCCTTACCCCGGATAACACCACATGCATATTCTGCATCCTGACCACTGAACTCATTCCCAGCTGAACCTTGTGGGCAAATAAAGGGATGTGCTCTTGAAGTATGAAGCAGGACATAAGCCCAGAACTAACACCAATGAAAGGATAATGGAATGGCACCGTTCAAGTGCAGCACCATCCTTCAGTGGTGTGCAAATTTCAATGAGCCCTTTTTATTACTTTAAGATTTTAGATGTGGAAGGAAATGATGAGGCAAAGAAGAGGTATACCTGAAAGAAACTCAGAAAAGTCTAAAGCCAGCTGAACAATGGCAAAAAAGTGCTGAAACAGGGGTTTAATGGAATATTCAGAAAAACTGACAAGGAAGCAAAGCATGGGCTACAATGTCTGCAGATTTTGAAGAGAGCATCAAGCTATGCAAAATTAGGTAACAGTCCAGGTATCCACTGATTCAAGTTCTGACCACAAACAATCCCTAGAAAATCCTTGTGGATGGGTAGTAGTGAATGGCAGATACTGCTGGCAGAGCAGTGGGTAAAAAATTCCAGTCCCTTCCCCCACCTGCCCTCCAGTTCTGACCCTGTGACCTGCTACAGCCAGCAAAGTGAATCTCTTTACCTCTCCGAGGGTAGATGTGCCATAGCTCTAAGGCCACGTCCAACGACTCCAGGAGTTATCCTGTATTAACTGCACTAAACACCTCTCTACTTCCACCTGGACACATTTGCTGTGTTTGTTGGCAACACCCCTTTAGCCAGACTGATCTTGTATGGTGACTTCTTAGGGACAGTGACCAGGTCTCCCTGTGCGCTCTCAAAGACTGAGTGCAGCTGGATCCTCCCTTATTCTTTGGCAATAGCTGCAAAAAGAGCAGGCAGCACATGCAAGGCAGGTGGTATCTGTGTACAATGCTGCCACATATAGTATTCTGTGAAATTCACCTTTGTTTTTAGCACAAAAGGAATGTGTAGTGTATTCTGGAGAGGAAAATCCATCAACAACACCACCAGTTTAATCCAAAAGCTCTTTTCTTGGCTAAAGCAGCTTAAATTTGTACCAAGTCTGAAAAGCCTAGTTTAAAGCAGAATTTTTTTCCTGAGGAAATACTACAGACAGATTGTGTTTTTCAAAGACTGTTAAGAGTAAATGACGGCTTTATACTGATTCCCCAGTGCTAGGAATGCAAATGAGAAAAAGAAGAGTCAGTTGACATCCTGTTAACTGATGGATAGGTCTTCTTATCCATCCAAACTATACCAGTCCTGGCACAGTTACCTCCAATACCTCGTTTTCTGCATTTCAATTACCATCTGATTTGGGACCAGTCCTTGTTGATTTTAATTCTCCAAAAGCCAGGATTGCAGGCAAGGGGACTCCCCTTACAATGCAAAGGCTCACCTGCTCTTCACCGGAATCTGGAGCACACTGGTTTCTACAAACACACCAATTCCTCTTACTGGTCAACCAGCCTGTACAGGAATCTCTGAGATGAGCGAACTGCCAAGTTTGAACTGAAAGAAAACTGACTTGTCAGAATTCAAGGAGACAACACAAAATAAATTACTCTGTCTGCTTTACTGGTCAATCAGTTAATGTATTATATCCACACACAGATATGATCAACAGAACTCGTGCTTATGTAATCAGACACAATATTGTATTGCTTCCTCTTTAACTGAATAGAACTCTAGCAAATTTGTTCTGGTGCTCTGCAGAATTACCTGCTGAGATGAATTACCTGTTTGCTTTTTGAACAAAGTCCATAAAAAGCACACAAAAATAATTTATCCCATCAAATTGCAAGTTGGACGATGCAGTTAGAGCACAGCTGACCTGAGGTAGAAAGTTCACAAGCCACGCACCTCTGCTTCCAAATTAATCCCTTGCATAAACTTGATATAAAGCAAACACAGCATTTTGGCATGGGCAGGCATCTTGAAGAGCTGCATCCATCACATATTCCTGAGGGGGTCTCTCAGATATTTTTACCAAAAGGTTCAATGTAGTTTTCTTTTAGGGCTGGAGAAGTGAAAGCAGCCTGGATCCCACTGCCAATGCTACTCAGTGCACTTACATGTCCTGAAGTCCTGTAATATGCTAAAATAAAACATCTGACCGCACAGTTGGACTGTTCTGAACCTAATAAGCATTTGACAACACAGAAACAGGCTGCTATTTTGGTGTTGCTAATTAGTCCTCCCAAAGGCCCATGACAAATAGATAACTGTTACAGGAATTGTCTATAAAACTGGAAACTTTTTTCCTCTTCATGCCTTAAGTATCAGAGCTGATAGAACAAACAATTCTGAAAATACACGGGTAGGAAAGCAAAATACCCACCAAGTGTTATAAAAGCCTTATCTCACCTTACAAAGTTTAGCCTAAGCTTAAATAGGGATCACAAGAGGTATCACACTACAGGAAAGATTTGCTTCCATGGAAAGCACTTAGTAAGGAAAGGTAAAGAAGAAGCACTAAAAGGAGTGAATGACTTGCTGCTGTTTGCAGAACTATAATATATAATAGGTTAGAAATAAATGCTAGATAGGAATAAAAGAACAGGCTTAATAATCAGTCAGTCATTACCATATAGAAAAAGGCCATTATAATTCAAATATAAAACCCGAGGTCCAGTTTTCACTTAGTAAAGATGTTGAAGCCCCTAAGCAATAAGGCCAGCAGAGGAATCTCTATTAAACACAGGATTCGGCGTCTCCCCAAGTCTCAGGGATACTGGGCAAAACCTGCAGGTGATGAGCTACAGCCACTCCACATTTAAACAGGTAGCTGCCCCTAAGACAAACAGCCATCAAAACAGTTCCAGCACCCAAATCATCACAATCACCTGTGGTTTGGATTTTTTGGAAAGGGCATACTTTACTCTGAAGAAAAAAACATGGTATTGCAGCCATAACACAAGTTTGTAAAGGAAACTCTATGCTCTGTCATAATGCTTCACATGTAGAATCACCCAACACTTGCTAATTCTGTAGGAATTATTCTAGGAAGGGGCTCAAAGTGTGACATGGTTTGAGAGCAAAGTGGGTTCTTCTCTCTTCTCAGTCAGACACAAAACCACCTACACATCAAAGATTCACTCCCTTGAAATGAGCAACATTCCAGCTGTGAAGGCAAACTTCCAATTGATCTCTAACATTAGCAGAACCGCATTAATGACTCAAGCATGCTAAGAGAAACTGCATCTTGAGGATGAAGAACTACAAAGGTATTAAATGTCTCCTCCATGGTGCCTGCAGCATGGGCCCACACCCACAGCAGTGTTTGTTCTTAATCTCTGACTGCTATTACTCTCACTCATAAATCATTCTTCAATTAAAAACAGTTTTAATTAATAACATACCCCCTGTGCCTGTGCCCTGGGCCATTTCCACTGAAACTATTAAACCACAGTGTCTCATGTGCCAACTAAAACCAGCAACAGCTTTTTTTGCAGGCCTGTGAGCAGTTTGTACTGTTTTAAGAGCACAGTTGCAGGTAAGCACCTGATCACCACTCCAAACTGCACACAGGGGAATCATTTCAGCAAGAATATCCTGTCCAAAGCCAGTAGGACAAAAGGGTTGTGAAGCACAACAGCAAACCAGCACCAAAAAAACTCCATCCTAGGCATTCAGCCAGCCAGTTACCAAATTAACTACTCAACTTTCCTAGCTCTTCACCCTGGGCATCCTTCCCCACAAAGCTTCCCAGTATCCCTGCCTTTTGAAACAGGACCTTGATTGGCTTTGTCTCTTGGTTTCAGAACTAGGAGACCAGCACCTAAAAAAGCTGCTTTCTACAGGAATCCACATGCATTTTCCCCATCCTTTTTCTTACTGCCTTAGGTTCAAAGAGAGCTCAAGTCCCAAGAGTTTACCTCCATTTCCTGTCTTAAAACTACAGCTCAGCATTGTTACACAACACTATGTTTCTCCTAACAAAGAGACTCAAGCTCTATGCCAACAGCTCAGAAATTCAGACACTGTCATATCTTCAGATAAGAGAATGACTGTGGGGGCCCTGAATCACACAGCAATCTACTTGCAAGTCCCATTCAAACACCTGAGGGCCTCCTCTTGCAGGCACACAATAACCTCTGCTCTCTGTCAAATTCAAAACAAGCAGTTTCTGTGTTTCCCTTAAACTGACAGTTGATTGGAGCTAAGGAAACATTAGAATGGCAGTTGTTCTTTGGTATTTTTAAAGAAATATTTATACTCCAAGGGCTTGACCATGGCCTATGAGATGACTCAGAGCCAGTAACAATGCTGGTTTGTACAAGACAAAGTGAATAAATGTGTCCCGATCTCACACAGCAAAGCTGTCAACCTATGAACAACTTCAGTTGGAAGTTTAAAATGGAATTAGCTCACTATTTTGGATGATTTACATTCAGTATTTCAGACCAGTGGTTCCACATAATCCCTTGAAAAACAGTGGCACAAACACTTCCAAACAAAACATATGGTGCCTCTGCCATCATGTATCAAGCCATGCTAGCACATTTCAGCCCTCACCCCACCTCCCCAAGTCACTCCCTGGCTTCACAGGACCCCTTTCTCCTCTCGCCCCATGGGCTACACCCTACCTACATTTGTCATACCCAAAATACGGTATTTTGTAATACATGTGTGGCTCAGTTGGTTATTTAAGGGCCCTTTGCTTTCCCATCTCTTACTCATCTGAACTATTACCAACCATACCCCTGCCTGAGGCTCTCAGCACACCCTGTCCAGCTGTGAGGGCTGTCAGAAGCCTAAGCAGGGTTTGTTTAACTGCAGTAGTTACAGCAGGCTAAAACCCACCAAAACTGCAGTAACATCAAACATTTTATTGTTCACCAGTGCACTGGGAACATAATTTCTTGGCGAGCACCACACCTTCCCCTGGCCCATCAGAATGATCAGGTAGCAAAGCCTGCCCTCTAGTTTGTCGGGCTGCTCTAGCAGCATGGCAAAACCACAGCCTCCAGCCTGGAACCAGCCTGACTGTGAAAACAGCCCAGGAGCTTGGGCCTTTTGGAGGGTAGGGTTGTTGTTTTTGTGTTTGGCTGTTTTCTTTGGGTTTTGCTTTTTTTTTTTTAATGTTGAGAGTTATTACTATGCCCTTTCTTACAATGCAAGAAACCAGCAGGCAGTTTTTATTTTGTTTCAAGTGTACTATAAAGACTGTTTCAAGTTAATGTACCTTAATCAATGACAATTCCTGCTAACAGCATGATCACTACCATCACCACTTGCTCTGGGGACTTCTTACTCAGTACTGGCAGTTAATAATGAGTTAAGTCAGGCATCCCTAAGCACAAACCAAAGCTGCTCACTCACCTGCACACTTTCACAGGCTGGGTACCCACCACCACAATGTCCTGCAGGCATTAGAAAAAACAGAGATGGTAAGCACAGAAGACAAAAACTAATGAAAAGTCACTGATTTCCCACTTCTCAATTCCCCCACTGTCTATTCAGTCTTGGAAAATGTTCTGGAAAATTTCTGCTACAATCTGTCTCAAGATATTTGCTCACTCTGAGATACAATTGCTTGCTTTAGCTAAACTAATTGTCAACCTATGCAAACACAAGATGGACCATTAAGTGAGAGGCAACTGTGAAGTACTGAAGGACCGTTTTCCCAGCTGTCTTTTGAAGAGGTGTCTCAAATCCATTCCTAGTAGTAAAATTAACAAACTTACAGTGCCATTTTAGAGTACTACACTGTTTAAAATTTTACAGCACCATTCTACAGAAAATACAAAAATCAAACCAAGAATTCTGATCTGCTCACTTTTATCGGTTTACGTGCGGTGGGTTTGATCTTGGCTGGATACTAAATGCCCATCAAAATCACGCTATCACTCCCCTTTCTCAGCTGGACAAGGGAGAGAAAATGTAACGAAAGGCTCCTGGGTTGAGACAAGCACAGGGAGGTCATTCACCAATTACCATCATGGGAAAAACAGACCCGGTTTGGGGAAATTAATTTATTACCCACCAAATCAGAGTAGGGTGATGCAAAATAAAACACCTTCCCCCCAGCACTCCCTTCTTCCCAGGTTAAACTTTACTCCCAAGTTCTTTACCTCGCCCCCAGTGGCACAGGGGGATGGGGAATGGGTGTTGTGGTCAGTTTTTCACACGTTCCTGCCCTCCTTCCTCCTCAGGAGAATCCCTCACAATCTGCTCTAGGGTGGGTCCCTTCCACAGGATGCAGTCCTTCAGGAACAGACTGCTCCAGTGTGGGTCCCCACTGCTGGCACAGAGGGAGGGAAGAGAATGCTCCCCGTGCAACCTCCCTGGGCTGCAGGGGGACAACCCTTCACCGGCTGTTTTCATTGCACCTTTTACCTGAGGGGCTGTTCCCACTGCGAAGCACAGGGGACATCAAACCAGCACCTGGCTGTGGCTGTGCAGACCCAGGTGGTGCCTTTTTTCCCCACCGGGAATGTTGTTGTGGATCAAAGCATTATCTTCAAAGATCTTCCAATAGATGGATTAATGCTCAGCTCATTACCCCCGACTGCTGAGACATTACAGTGCCTGCACATACAGCAGAGGCCAAGCTTTTCAGATTTTTGTAACTAAATAGTTTTAATAAGGAATTATTTTCCTGTTATTTCTAAGAAATTAACTTTGTGTCTAGGGATTCTGCTACATGAAACATAAAAGAGAGATAGCACAGGACCCAGCTAATAGAGCATGGCATGTGTGTTCCCCTTGAAGTCAACATCTTAGACTTCTATAACATTCATTTTTTCTGCCACTGTCTTCTAGTACCAAATAAATTTCTTTATTTCATAAGTGTAACTCTTCCTTTATTCTCCACTGTGATTAAAAAAACCCCCACAAACCTAAGCTATTGAGCAGAGCTATATATTTGCTTTAAGCTGTACTCTACATGTGCAGTATTAAAGACATTATTCAAAAAGTGTTCAGCACACGTTGTTTGCTGGATCTTGTATTGTGGGGTAGTTCTTTATTAAAAGGCAGTATTTGTTCCACAACATACGCTTCATACACTGGAGAAGAGGAAGCCAATACACCCATGTACAAACTAATGTTGCACTTCAAGTACTCTGAGATGATTCTCCAGTTTGCCAGCAGCAACCTGACAACGGGGCTCTGGATGAGAAAGGGTAACACGGCAGAAACAAAGTGTAAAAACTGATTTGCATTAGTGTGCCATGGTGCTTATGCTTGTGCACACCTGGGACTGAGGTGGACAAGACAAGAATGAGGCCTGGGGACATAGCTCTCAAGCCAGAGAATCGGCACAGATAACCAATTTTTGCCTCATTTTTACATAAGTTTTACCACAAACACATGCAGCACCAAAACCATGCCAAGCCCCATATTAAGCAAAACAATTCCAAGAAAGGCTAAACTAATACAATAAACTGGAAAACTTAATTTAACTAAATGACCTCAAGCACAACAGCACAACAGCCATCATAAGAGTTAGGAAAGTTTTATGCCTTGCGGGAACTTTAGGAAAAATGTTTTAGCCAGAGATGAAAAAGCTTGCTAACAACAGCACAACAGTGGAATGAAATTCATGTTATCCTACAACACAAAAATCTCACTAAGGTTTGACTACAGGAAGTTCCACGCACAACCAAAGAAAAAAGAAAACAATCAACATATTGTATCATTTCACAGTGTACAAGTAGTTATGAAGAGAAGCCAACTTTCCATGTAGTCACTTTTGTGTCCTCTGCTTCATAAAGGACAAGATTTGCAGACCACTACAGCTTGTTTTCTCTTGCTCCTTCCCCTACCAGCCATTACAGCAGCTTATGACTGTTACTGCCATAGGAACTCCAACTGCACACTTTAGCAAATATCAAGGATATACATACCTGTGTAAAGACATACAAAAAAATATGCTATGCCCTTTCCTTTGCATCATCAGGATAAACTGTAGAAGAGGAGCAATGCATAATACTACAGTCCTCCCAAAAGAAAATTAAAGATTGAATTTTACACCGCAATAAAAAATAGATTTAAAAAAAACATTGTACTTCACATTAGAAAGACATCACCTGAGTTCCTAAACAATTCTGGTTTTGAAATTACTTCTAAACTCAGATTAATTATGCCTATCCCACTGTGTCAGTTTTGTCTGGGATAGAGGTAGTTTTCTTCATAATAGCTACCAGGGGGCTATGGTTTGAACTTGTACTGAAAACCAACACACTTATGTGTGCAGCTTTTGCTTTACCTATTAAACTGTCTTTATCTCAACCCATGAGTTTTCTCACTTTGCTTTCCTGATTCCCCCACTCATCCCACTGAGGGGTCAGAGTGAGTGAGCAGCTGCATGGTGCTCAATTGCTGGCTGGGGTTAAACCACAACACACATAAATCAGGAAACTATTCACAGCAAAGCGAAAGTCCATCTTTTCCACTGTAGCTGGATAGTAAGTAATGTAGCTTTTTTAAGCAGCAACTTAATTCCTTGAAAATGTAATGCTTGCTTCATGCCAATATTATTTTCAGAGCAAGCCAGAAAAATAGTAGGCATAGCAAAACTAGCTACAGGTTTTCAAAAGTATATAATTATTCCACTCTAATTGCAGGTGAAGGCCTCCTGAGCTCAACATAGTAGAAGCTGGCTAAAGAACAACTTCCATCACCATTACAGAAAACACCAGTACACAGTCAAGATGAGCACAAGTCTTATTTTAACCACAACTGAGGCATCAGCCTCCTCTTTGTGCATGTGTATTACACATTTGGAAGAATGCTTTTCCTTCAGCTCACAAAAAATCTGATTTACAGTCTGTGGACATCAGACACCGATGATCTTCGTTTTAGTCCTGTTTGCCTTCGCGCCACTGCCGCGAACCCTCGCTCCAGGCTACATAAACAAAGAGAGCAAGCACCACATGGACAGTGACTACAGCAACTATGGCAGCATAAAAATAGCTGTCTCTGTCAGACATTCCCAAGGAACCTGAGAAAACAAAGAAAGTAAAGAATATTAGTTACGAGCTAGGAACTCTGACAAGGCAAGTCAAAATTCTCCCTAAAGACCAAAGTTACATTTACTCCTGTATCAAAAGTCTGAGCTCAAAACAATTCACAGGAAAGAATTCACCATGGTAGCTAAAGGCCTTGAAACTATTTCTGGAACAAAGCAACACTGCAGTATTCAATATTTAAGATAAAATAGATTTGATGTCAACAGCTTAGAGTTCTACAACATTCACTTTTTCTGTTAGTATCTTCCAGCACCAAACAAACCTCAACATCCATTTTTTCCTAAGTGTAACTCTTTTTGTGGGGCAATAAAATGGGGGAGGGAAGTAGGAGAATTTTGTTAATAATCTGCAACTAAAACAGGAGAAAAACAGTAGAAGAACAATCAAATTTAGAGGACTATTACCTCCTGTATTTAGACTGTAAAACAATAATATCAGCAGTTGAGATACATGAATGCACCTCAAATAAGCCTTCAAATATCAGAAGGCCTAGCACTGAAATATGGTTTCCCTTAATTAATTAAAAAAAACCAACAAAGTCTCCCCAAAAGCAAACAAACCCCACACATTACAGCACTCCAAAACCACCACCCTGCAAACACAAACTCAGTCCTTTCAGTGTCGATGGATCTTGCCATTAACTGACAGAGAGAAGTTAAAGCTCAGCTTGCTACACCTCAAAAAAAAAAAAAAAAGCTAAAAAGGATCTTGACTTAACAAGCTTTGAGCCTTCTATGTACTACATACAGCAGTACACACTAAGGGGGAATCGTCTCAGAATAACTCAGTTACACGCTCATAAACTGCTCATAAAAGCAGCTGCTTTCTTCCCTTCTCTTCCCCACTTCCGAAGGAGATAACTTCCTAGAACTGCACAAGCTAAGTATTGAAGCCTTGTAGAATCAGGACCACAACGTGGCTGCTTGTTCAAACAAACAGCCAAAATTTCTCTTCCTTTTTTTTTTTTTTTTAATTAAAAGAAAGCTCTACAAGCAACCACATTCAATATCTGAAATCGCATATAACTTGTTTAAATGCACATGTTTAAAAATCAAAATAGAAACCTTACAAACAACATTATTCTGTCTCGAACATATAATTAGTGTGCAATATCTGCAGGAAACATATCCCTGATGATTCTGACAAGTCTGCTTCAGGGTGGTAAATACCCTTTAGGTAAGGGGAACAATGCACCTCTATACAGTATAAACCATTGTATAACAAACAGCACATACTGGATTGCAAACCACAGTGCAGGGAAGGATACACCGACCATTTATATAATTTTCTGTTCTAATTAGACATTACAGGACCTTTTGTCTGTATATGGAAACAAGTATTCAAAACAGGAAGAACAAAGATGTTATTAGAGGATTGTGCTTTTCCTCTATTTTTGTAATAATAATGCTAATTGGCAGAAACAGAATTACCTTCAAATACATAAGCCTTTGATGAAAAATATAGCCCAACAGGTAATGTAATCATTAGAGCTGTGAAGAACAGAAGCGTTCTTAAAGTTGATGTTAATGAACCCTCATTTCTGAAATAAATAAGAGAAGTTACACACAAAAGATAGTCACAATATACATGCCTGAAACAGGACAGGAACTTGTTCCAAACAGAAGCCCATTACTTTTCAAGAACTGAGTAAGTGTACTGTTTGGAAGCAATAAAGACTTGGAGTATGCATTTGCTGGCTGCAATAAAAATGACAGTATTCAAAACAACGTAATGATTTTGCCAGTCTAAGGTCACAAACAAAATTAGAAACCATCTTAAGATTTTTCCCTGTTACTGCTTTGCAAGCACTATAACACTGGGGGGTTATGTTAATATGTTTATCAGAGTATTACTGCATACTTATTAAATATCTAATATTAGTCACACATGCACTTGTCATATGACAGTATTCTGCATTAACACTTGCCAAGTTCCCTTTTTTTTAAAGTAACTACAAGTCCAGGAAAATGACGAATCCTACAGGCTGGGATTGAAAGGGAAGTACATTGAATGAATTTAACAGCTTACTACTCCAAGTTCATTTTTACTGGATCTTGTTCCTCTACTTAAAAATAATTTCTCAGTTTTTAACTAAGAAAGCTGGAACAAGTGTAGGAACAGTCAGAACATGGAGGCACTACACCAAAACTTTGCCTTCACAGACCTAAACCTAGAAGACCTTTATGAAGAGAGGGCTTATGAAGGTTTATGTACTTGGTGGGGTGGGTCTCCTTGAACCTGATCTGCTAGAACAGGTTTTGTGTTTACAAAACACTACAGACAGCTTGGTTTTGTGTGTGCTTCCACCAGTTCTCACTCACTCTGCCTGGCTGACTACACTGTTTTATGCTGAAATAAACACGTAAGCCAGGCAATACCCTTCTGACTTTCAAAGGCTGCCTGACTCAAGGACGTCCTTAGGGCGCTGAACACAAATATGTACGTTTTTCGTCGAAAAAAAGAAGTGGAAATGGGGAAAAAAAATTATCTCATCCTCTGACAGTTAAGTGCAGCCACACACAGCTTCTACACTGCAGCCAACAGCACTTTTTGCTGCTCATCTACTGCTACACATTTAGGCAGCATATTAGGTAGCTTAAGAAAAGGAAAAATATTCGAATTCTTTTCCTTTACTAGCGTTTGCTTGAAGGACTGTCAGGGTGGAGGGCATAACTGCATTCAAAACTTCCCTATGGAAATTAGAAACACTTACCCATAGAAGAGTAAGATGACCTCCAGCTTATTACCAAAGTTAAAAACTCCACTGCTGACAAATACTTTTCTTACACTGACATACTCTCATCGCTTCCCTACGCAGCAAAAACAAATATTCGTGTATAAGCTCAGTCTAGCTCGGGGCGTTTCCCTGCGGGCCGGCAGCCCTCACGCTCGGAATTCGGAGTGGCCCAGGGTTACGCAGCGTGACCAAGGCAAACCGGGGGCATCTNGCTGCCGCTCCCCTCCCGCCCCGCCGGGTGCCCCGTGGCTGCAGTCCCTTCGCGGGCTGCTGGTGCTGGGCGCGCTCCCCACGCGCCGCGGCCCAGAGCGCAGCCTTCCCCGCACCCAACCGCCGAGCCTTCCCGCCGCCAGGCCCTTCCCCTACCCGCCCCGGGACTCACGGCCTGAACTCGGCCACCGGCACGGCGCTCGCAGGCCCCGACCCTAACCGCTCCATCGCGGCCCCGCCGCCGCCTCGGGCCCGCCGGAAGCCGCCACAAGGGCCGCGCATGCGCGGGGAGCAGCGCCGCCGTCGCCATAGCAACCCCGGGGCTGGCGCGGCCTAGCGGTGGGCGGTGAGCACTGCAGCGCGGCCGGCCCGCCCGGCTGAGGGACGGGACGGAGGGATGCAGGAATGCAGGGACGGAATGATGGAGGGAAGGAGGCACGCAGGGAGGGAGGAATGCAGGGATGACGAGACAAAGAGATGGCGGGAAAAAGGGACAGAAGGATGAAGGGAAGGAGAAACGGAGAGACTGAGGGATGGAGGGAAGAAGGGACAGAAGGATGGAGGGATAGAGAAAAGGAGAGACGGAGAGAGTGCTGGATGGAGGGACTGGGGAATGAAGGGACAGAGGGATGGAGTGATGGAGGGCCAGAGAGATGGGGGTATGGAGGGCAGCCTGGGGCCTGGACCACAGCAGCGGCTTCAGCTGGGCTTGAGCAAGGTCATCTCTACCAGGAAAACTACCCCGAGCAGGCTCACTGCCAGCTTGGAACAGAAGTGCCATTGGTGCTGCTTACAGGTGCTTTCCTTGAGGGAGATGGAGAGTGTTTGTGTATGGCAAAACTGCTGTCAAATGTCTTGGGCGAAGGCTGAGGCTTTCCAGGAAATGGCCGTGGTCTTGGAGCCAGTAAAACCTACGGTATTGAGATGTCTTGATGAACTCACCAGCACAAAACTCTACAAATGAAATAACACAGGTCTAAGGCATTCTCTAAAAGGGAGACTGCAAACTGTTTCCATGTTGTCCTGTTAGGAGGAAGGCTTGTTCACTTAAAGGTTTTCTGCTCTCCTGGCATTAAATTAAAATTCCTTCTCCAGACAAGAAAAAAATTTCTGTTCAAAATCTGAAAGAAACAGTCCCCATCATAACTAATAGATGCTGTGAATGAGAGTCCAAGGACTCATGCAGAGTTCACTCTCCTCCAGCCTGATGAGCACTAAGCATTTCCAAGGTTACGTTCTGTTCAAGCTATTCATTCACGTTCCTGCTGAAGCTACTCTGCTTAAATACTCACCAAGGGATGGACTTGAACTCAGCTTTTTTTCAGAAGCCCAGAGTGTTACACTCTCTGCTGTGCAATCAGTCTCATTTGCAGGGGAACTAATCATTAATACTCAATGAACAGCTTTTGCAGGAAACAAAGCCTTGCAAGCTTCCAAACAAAAGCTCTGGAAGCTGTTTAATTGACGTTGCCATTTAACTGAATCTCATATACCACAGTAATAAGATATTTGCCCCTTTTATGGTAAAACCATGTTGTTATCTTGCCACTCAGCCATGCCAACCCTTAATTGTGTGAGTCACTAACTCCACATGACTCCTTCCTCATCTTTTCCTGCAGTGTGCAGCCATCCAGCATTCCTGCAGCCTCTGCCCTGCTCCTTGCTGCAGTGCCATACAGCACACGGCATGGCACAGCAGCCTCTTCTTTCCCTCCTGGGCCACCATGGCATCCTGCTACCCTGGAAGAGAAGAAACATGAGAGGGTTGTTTTCCTTGCAATCAGTAAGATGAGGAAATAAGCACTTTGTTTTTGGAAATTCCTGCTGTGATCTTACTTACTGTGAGCTTACTCAGAGCGTTTCCCTCACCTGGGTTGAAGGCAGTGGACACTAAATGAACACCAGCAGCTGTAGTGTGTAAAGGTGGAAGGCAAGGAGCAGCACTGTCTGCAGCATTGATTTTCTACACTCTGATTATGAATACTGAGGCATTTTATTTTGTTTTCTCCGGTATGCATGAGAAAGAAAGTGAATTTTGTTAAAAGCATTTTTTTCCCCAGCAATGAACAAAGCTCAGCTAGCAGCTCCCTCATGTTTGTTAAGATGCAGCACAGTTCAACTGTTCAGCACTTACGGGGTCAGGTCTGGGTCTTGGGGTCATGCTTTCACTGTAAACCAACGAATTTTATGCTCTTTTAAACTAGAAGAGCCCTCCTTGTGTTTGAATCCACTGCCACCTGAGCCAGTTTGCATGAAGGGGGCAGGAGGAGGCTGGCATGGACCAGGGGGAGCCTTGTAGCCCCTACTCAGTTGGATGGGGATGGTTTGGATGGCAAGGAAGGTTTGCTGTGTAACTCGAGCTTAAAACTTTCAAATAGTTCTTCGAAACACCTATAAAATTCCAGCTAGCCAATCACAACATTCAGCCTAAATGTGGGAGAAGGCCTTGTTTACTTATAAACAAGTAAAGCATTAAAATAATTTAGGAAAAAAAATCAGTGAAGTTAGTTTATAGTTAAGATAGAAATTGGATCACTGAAAAAATATGAATGTGGGTACAGAGAACATTTAATCTCTAGAGGATGTTCTTTCTACTTCAGATTTGACTTTCTTGTTTGTTTCCCCAGTAAGGAAAGAAATGACATAAGACAGTTTAATAACAAAACAACAAAACAAGGAAATATAAAAGTGGAGTAAGTCTCACATCATATAAACTTACCGTAAAGATGCATATCAAGGATTAGAAAGTAGCACATCATTTAAGGCTGAAAAGTCCAAGTCATTAACTTTTAATATAAAGTTACTTCATATCTCATCGCAATGATGTCTCCTAGACTAATAACAATTTTGCTGAATGACTTCCTGCATATTAGCTGCTTTTCTTTTGTGAGCACATAAAGGAAATACAAAACTATTACAAAAATTTTGCAGTTGTGTAAGAAAAAGAAGCCTTTTATTTGCATTTTTGTATTAGCTAAAAGACCTGGAGTATTCAAAATTTTGTCTGTTTGCTTCAAGTTTTATACATCAGGTATTCTGAAATTTCAGGCAGACCACAGACCTGTCTTACCTTCTGGATTATAAGCAAATATAAAACTTGCCCTTAAGCAGAAACTTGTGCTGCAAGCACAAGAAGCTGTCAATTGTGGGACTAAATATCTGCTATTCTAAGACTTTGTCCTCAACAACATTTGCCAGGAGATGCTTGAATAATTCCTGGGGATCTGTCTCAAGGGTGCAGAAGAGGCAGAAGGTGCCTGCTAAAGCAATACCATCTAGTGGCAGATGGAGAAAGAGAATCCAATCCCCCAACAGGAGAAGAGCTGGAAAGGTGAAAGCTGAAAAGACAATATTTAGAAACAAAACCACTTGCTTGAGAGTATTTTTTTCCGTAACTTGTTTCCATGGTAATGTATAAAAAAGGATGATATATAAATAAATACTTTATTTATCTGTTCTGAGAACATCTACACCCCAGAAAAGATGTTTCATGAAAGGTAAAATGATGGATTGGCTAACTCTGTTTGGAATTCTCCATGATAGCTGGCTGAAAGCCCAACAAGCACAGAGCGTGTTACTTAGTTGGCCACCCATCTTCTGTGGGAATAGAACCACAGTGATATTAACACTTGGGTTGGCAAAGAAAGCATTTACCTGGGCATTATAGGGCTATATTCCCTGTTATTGCACATCCCAAGATAAGTTAGAGCAAAGAGCTCAGACACCCCTATTAGCTAATGGAGCTTGGAAGTCTCTCAGTGTAATTTTCACCTCTCTCTATTATTGCTGTCATTTTGCAATGAAAACATGGGGCTACTGATGGAAGTGGCTGCCTTCCACAAGCATTGTGTAATACCTGTGGCACCTACTTAAACAGAGTGGGAAAGGCTTCATTCCCACAGCTGATACAAGTCAAACAATATTTACCAATTTCAGCTGAAAATCTAGATACTGAAGGAAAGAGGCACTTTTTCTGTATCGGCAAATGTAAACAGTCTCACATGTTACATGCAGTTTAACCAGTATGTGATATTCTATACCCCTGCCCAGACAAACAGTGCTGACTACAAAGTGGGCAGGGTCAAATTTTTTTTTCAGGTTTGGGGGGGGGGTACTTTTCCAAAAAGCAACGTGTGTTTGCACAAATGCATGGAAAACATATGCCCTTCCCACTGCTGTCTGAGATATAGTTAGCTGTGGAAAATGCAGGAGGTTTTTGTGCAAATGGAGAGTTACAGGGATGTTGTTTCTGATGGCCTCATCCTTGACCAGTAGTGGGTTTGTCTTGTTGCCAGGTGGCATTGACTTTTTCTGACAAAGGGGAAGCTTCTGGTGTCTGCTCAACCTATAGCCTCCTCCACTAAAACCTTGCCATGAAACTAAGTAGGGTACAGAATTATTTAAACTCTAATACAGTGGTCATTAAACAATTTAAAAACAGCTATGACAATTAGCTTTGACATTAACAGGAACATCCAATACATGAAAGGAAACTCACAGCCTAAGGAGACCACAACAAAGCTCTTGAAACAGAAGAAGTCTTAGTATTGGTAAGGCATGACCCGAGTTTCAGTGGGGTCTCTAACCAGTTGACTCTTTACATTGCATGGCTGCAGTTTCTGTTTTTGAGCTCCCTAGACATGACCTCATTCCATTGGTTCATGGATTGTTTTCATTGCACCCTTTACCTGAGGGGTTGTTCTCACTCAGAAGTGCAGAAACATTAAACCAGCACCTGGCTGTGGCTGTGCACTCAGGAGGTGCCTCTTTTCTCACCAGGAATGTTGTTGTGGATCAAAGCATTATCTTCAAAGATCTTCCAAAGGATGGATTAATCCTCAGCTCATTACCCCCAACTGCTGAGACATTATAGTGCCTATACTTATCCTTTTTCCATAACTGTAACTCTCTCTGTGGGACAGAAAAAGGGGGTGAATAATTCTCTAACTTATTTGCCACTATATCAGGATAAAAGAGTATAACAACAATTAAATTTAGAGAAATTCTACCTGTTCATTTGCTGAAAATCTGTTCCTTGATTGCAAGTTGATCACATGGGCAAAGTCACATCTGACTAATTTCACACTAGATTATTAGATAACATATCACACTATTGTTTAGTTGAGGCAGACCACAAACACTTTCCACCTTAGCCAGAAGGGTTTTGTCACAAAGGGGAGATTATTTTTTAGTTAACCAAAGAAATTTTGTAAGAAAAAAATATTCAACAAAGACAGAACCACTGGACTACTCTAAGAGCCCAGGAAAACCATGAAAACCTGGAGATGCTTCTACCTTTATATCCAAACACAGAAGCACTAAACCGTTCATCTAGGGTTATGTGGTGTTTTCTGCATTTATTCTGTGTTAGGTGTTTATCTTCCTTATCTGACTCTCTTAAGGAATTTACCTGAACCTTTACTAGAAAACCAATTAGGGCTCAGGCACAGGCATGAGCTCTACCTGCCACCATCCCTGTTCCCCCTTTTCCAGCTCGCTCCTGGAGTGGATTTTTCCTGTGGCAGCCAGCGCTCTGCAGACACTGAGTGGGGGCAGCTGGGCAGCATCAGGTCCCAGCAGGTGACAGAGAAAAAACCCTGTTCTCTTGCTGAGTTCACAGGCACCACTGGAAGCAAGAGAGTGGCTGGAACAAATGCAACCAGGCAATAACTTGTGTCAGCAGAGCAGGTTTTGGGATTGGCACATTAACCTCTAGAGCAGGGCTCAGTGCACTGGGAGTAGTAGGGGAAGAGTGATCCCCCACTCACAATAGCAGGGGACTGTGTGCCAAACATTGAATGTGTTCCTTAAATCCACCCATACAAATAAGCTGGAAAAGCTGCTGTTCCCTGGACAGATCTAAAGACACATTTTACAGAGTACAGAAACATCCATGCATTTTATGGCTTGCATACTGTCTGCTCATAAAAAGGATGTTGTTTTATGCAATGGGAATTGTAGTACTTTATGCCTACTAGCTCTGGGACAGCCCTTTTCCTTCAAAAGATGCCCTCAGCAGCAGAATTGCCCTCAACTGTTCCTTGCTTGCAGGTGAGAAGAAGCAGGAAGAAACTTGTGCCTCCAGTGAGTTCTTCAGTAGGGGCTGGCATGAAGCATTCTCCTGTTCTTTAGAAGGGCCTGATGTGAAGCATTTCCCTTCGGCTTTCAGATCAATATTAGTGGAGAATAAGAGGGAAAGGGTCCTTTGCAGGGGCAGGATCATGGCCATGCCCATGTGGCTTTCCTTCTGCTCTAGAAGACATTCCTGGCAGTCAGGTTGGCCAAGTGGTTACATTACAGCCTTCCCCAGCACTTGGGCTCAGATGACAACAGGGTGATGCTGTTTGCAGACAGAAAGCAGAAAGTTTTGTTTTAGACAGAAGATTGATAGATACAAACACATACATACACATGTACTTTAAACCAGCAATAAGAAAGACAGTGCCCGGGAGTAAATAATACTATATTACAACAATTAGTGATATTACTATATGACTGCATTGTGTGGGAGGATTTAAAAACCTGTCATTTCATTGTTGAAACAGTCCTAAAAGTGAAGAATTTCTGATGAGCTTCACAACATCAGTTACGTGAAAATTGCTTCCGCTTCTCAGCACTCCTGAAAATCTCTATTTTATTTTCATTGCAGCTGACACAAAAAATAGTCCCTGTTCATCCTGTGTCCTGGAAAGCATTGCAGAGATCCAGCACACTGGTCCATCCACACAACAAAATTTATAAACTTTTATAAAATTACCAGCTTTTCCACCATCCTGTTACATACTGAGCCATCCATCAGTATGGTAGTGATGTTATTTGCATTCTCCAGTAAAATGAATGGTAATATTCTTACAGCCATACAGGATGCCAGCGGCTTAGGATGTAAGCCAGACTTAATTAATACTGTAGCTAAATTTTAACTGACACTGTGGCTTCAGTTCTGTCCTTTGCATTTGGCATCTTAACTAATAAAATTCAAGGTCAGCTACAGTGACAGGAGTTATTTGTTTGGGTCCAGTATTCACCCAAAAGACATTTGAATCCAGCCAGAGTTTGGCTTTCAGGTGAATGAACACTGCTCAAAGGACACCATGAATATATAGATTTCATTTACCGAGTAGCACACTCCTCATCCAAGAAGGATGGAGAGGTGCAAGTCAGGCTTTTCTCTTTGCCCAGCTTTCCTGTTAGGCACAAGGAGGAGCAAGTCACCAGGAGACGCTGCAGAGTGAATCAACAGGGTTTCCTCACTCAGGGAAGGCTCTCACTGAAGTGCTTTGCTGTATCCAAAGCACACATGACAGCTTTGCTCTGGGAAAAAGGGGAGCGCAGCATGTGTCACTGAGCAGCAGTCACTGTACAACAACTCTAATCAAATATCTATCAGGATGGTTCATTTCTACACCTTAAAAATGCAAATATGCATCTGTTTTGTCTTTAAACACAGGAAGGATATGGAATATGAAAATCTGGAGCTTTGGAGATTTTAATATTATCTGGAGATATCAAAAAGATAGGAGAAAGTCATCACTTCCTATTCACACCAGAACTGGTGATTGTCTTCTTAGGCATGTGGAAACCCTGCCTGAGGCTCCTCTGAGACCTCACCAGGAACACAAGTTACAGACTTTAAAACTCACATAGGAAAACAGCTGAAGCTTTTGGAGGTTTTCAGGATTTAGACTTAATTTTTTTCTGATCTTTTACATAAACTAGCAATGAAAAGACAAAAACCACAAGCCTGCTACTGGAGACCCCTTGATAAACATAGGGACAGATAGGGATTCTTGGAGCAGCTCTCTAGCAGGCAGTGAAGGACCCTGCTTCACAGACCCTGTCTGGACAGGATGCAGTCACAGGGAAACACGAAGGGGGAAGAGCACCCTGTGAGCTGCAGAGACCAGTGTTTCTCAGCCTTTCCTTTCAACAGGATGGCCCCTCCTTTCAGGTGAAGACTTCTCATTACCTCTAGTCTTTTCAGCACACAGGCAAACACATCAGTGCTCCTCTGTAATTGGTCTGCATGTAGGGACTTGCATGTTTTGAGAAGCTGCTGAAGAACAGAGAGCCTTAGAGGACCTGGAGGTGCAGAAGTCAGGGCAGGGCTCTATTTGCTTTCCACTGTCATAACTTTCCATTACCTCATGTCTCTGCCCCATGACTTCCCTCCCCACACAAGCACACATTCCTGTTCTCCACGTGAAAATGAGAAAACACCACTTTTTCTCTGTCAGGCCTTTCACCATTACACCAAAGGACTGTATCTCCTTCTTCTGCCTCATCCAGGACCGAACTGGCTGCTTCAGTAGTAGTGGCAGCCCCACAGTAGTTATCCATTCAGTGCTGTGTGAAAGGTCTCTGCTCTATCATCCCCCCATGATTAAATTTACAGACAATTATTAAAGTTGCTAATTAAGCATGTTGGAAAATATAAAACACTAAAAGCTTTGCTTCAGGACTGCAGCAAATGTCATACACTGATTATATGGAGGACAGGACATGGGAATGGAAGCATTAGCACCAGGCGAGGTGACAGATGTTCCTGTTTCATTGGCATCCACCAATGATATGGCAATCACTCTTTAAATAAATAATATTCACATTTCACTGAATCTCGCTGCCTCTTTCTTGCTAGAAGATGGTTCATTTGCTGATCTTTCCTGTGCTTGTTACTCTTTCTGCTGAGGTTAGTAGGAATTTGGCCTTTAATGAAATGTCATGTTAAGACATGGTGACCGTTGCATACAGAGCAGAAAAGTTCTCCTTTTCTGGCCAATTCTTCTTCAGCTTAGAAGGACCCCGTCAAAATTATTCTGATACACTGGAAAATGGGTAAGTATGATGTTACTGTGATTGCCTGTAAACTCAGTTAATGATTAGGGTGTTCTTTCCACTGCTATGGCAAAACTGAGATCTTTCCCCTGGGAACATTAACTAGCAAATATTTAAGAGTCTTGATTTTATGTGCAGACTCTCTCTGCTGTTGATGTGCTTCTGAATATGCATCAGACAGAGCCAGCAGGTTCCCTGTCAGCTGGCCTGGAGCTGGTTTTCCTCTTATTTGAAGGCAATTAGTCTTTGATCATATTACCACTCATCAGCTCTCCAGCAAGCCTGGAGCAGAGTGCCTTCACTCACAGTTTGACTCTCCCAGCCCTTTCCCTACGTTAGGCATTCAGAATCTGCACACTTTTAGGTTTACCTCTTCTATGAAGGATAATGCATAATGCCACAGGGTCTGCCTTTTTTTAACCCCTTCATATCACCTGTGAAGGCTGCAATGTCCCACTCCTTCCCACAGCTCAACATTGTCCAAATGTTTTCCTCCCAGCCGAGAGGCTTCATGGGACATGAGCAAGGCAAAACCTCCTGAGGAGCTGGAAAACAAGGTTCTCCTTAGAGAACCTCACTGAAGTCCTTTCTACATAGTTAAACAAAGAAAACCATACCAGAAACTTGCCCTGTCAGCATCCCAGGCCTCACTCTGTTTAACTGTACGTCACTACTGCCTGCAAAAGTAGTGGCCCTGAAGACAGCAAAGCTCCACCTCAGCTGGAGCTCAGAGAGGCACGGTGGTGCCAGGCTGCTGTGCTCCCCGAGCCCAGCTGGCACTGTCCCATTCCTCCCTGTAAGCAATACCTCCACTGAGGGGGAACTGCAAGTGCCCTTGAGCCTGCTTCCCTGCCCCTGGATTTCACAGCACCTTTCACCACAGCAATGAGGATCAGGGAACCAGAGTGAATTGCACCAAATGAGGCTTAACTCGTGGTAAGCCTGAGTTAATTTAGAATCACAGAATCATTAAGGTTGAAAAAACCCTCTAAGATCAGCAAGTCCAACCATTAACCCAGCACTGCCAGGTCCATTACTAAACCATGTCCCCGAGCACCACATCTGCACATTTTTTTAACACTTTTGGGGACAGTGATTCCATCACTTTCCTGGGCAGCCTGCTCCAACACTTGACCACCTTTTCACGGAAGAAATTTACTCAGGTTAAGCTTGAGAAGAGACCTGATGAAAAGTGGATGCCTCGAAGAGCCTCGTGCCCAGTGCCATTGCAAAGAGGAGTCACCTCTGCCTGCCCGAAACACTGAATCCTGTTTGCGCTTCCCAGGCTCAATTCCTGCTGGCGCCAGGACTGCGCACAGCAGATGACAAAGTCC
>VZRQ01005219.1:2468371-2600784 GCA_013397975.1 Machaerirhynchus nigripectus | reverse complement strand
TGGGGGCTCCCGTGTTCAGCATCACTGTGCTGAGCCCCCACATCTGCCTTGGGGTGCCGGGAAAGCCCAGCCGATCCGACAGCCCTGGGCAGAAAGGATGTTTGGGTCTAAAGGTTTATTTAACTCTGTTGCATTAAATCCCGTGTTTTAAGCGTTTTCTAGAAGCTGGCTGCACTTTTCTGAAATTATTTCAGTACAGAAGGAATCGTAGCTGAGCCCTCATCAAAGAAGTTTATTTCTGGCTGTTAAAGGGGGAAAATATTTTAGTTTAATTGCATTGTTTAATTGCGTATTTTATAATCCAGCATCTATTTCTCATTTCCAGACTGCAGCTTTATAGTCCTTACTTGCTCTGCTCATCAGTGAACTGTGAGATACCTGAACAGAGGCTCAAACCACATCAGCACCTGTGAGGACCCAGCACCAGCAGAGTCCCCAGCACACGGCTGCCCTCACACTGGGACCACTGGTGCTCATCACAGCCCTTTCTGCAGCAGACCCGGGGCAGGCCCAGGGGTGCAGTGAAAGGCTGGACATGAGTTCAGAAAGAGCAGGAGCTGGTGTTGCTCACACCAATCCAGACTTCACTACAGGTAATTACCCTGTATCTAAATTATGATTTTATGATGTGTTTTGCTGGGATACAAATACCTTTTTTTATGAAGTTAATGCTATATAGCGGAAATCACAGACTGAGCTCTGAAGACTCTACATTAGCACTTTTTCTCAGGCCAGAGTCTGACCTAAAGGCTATGAAAACAGAGAAAACTGCTGTTGCCTTGGGTGAACATTGGCAGGTTGCTACAACTACACTGTGGGGGAAAATTGTGCTCTGCATTAGCTGTGTGAGAGCAGCCAGCCTGAAGGTGAAAATTTCCCAAGACAGAATATCTCATCTACCCAGAGACTAGGTCGGGTGTAAACACCCTTCTCCTTTGATACACAAAAGCATAATTACAGTTCCTGGAACTGCTCTGGGAAGAACACTGATAACTTTCCCCTGCTAAGAAAATGAAACTCACAGGAATGCCTTTTTCTTCTCTCTTTCTTCCATAAAATGATGGCCAGGAACTCCCTCAGATATGTATTTTTTCACTCAGCACATGCCACTTCAGATCAGTTGGGCTAGATCCATCCACAAAAGATGCTGAACAGTTGGTGTTTAGCCCACACAAAATCCCATCCACATCCACAAAAAAAAGGTTTTCCTCTACTTTACTCACCTACAGGACTTGATTCAGCTGATATTTTCAGAGCATACAGAAGCCAGAGAAGCAACTATTGTCCTCAGCTCATTTACCCAGTTTCAGTGGTTGGCTGGTCATCCCAGACTGAGGAGAAATGGGCTTTACTTCTGGGATACACCTTTAAAGTTTAGTTCATGCTGCCTCCCAGGGGACTGTCCCCAGCTATCCAGCAACAAATGAGTCTGGGATGGCTACTCTCTTAGTCTGTTGACTTTACATAATGAAAAGTCCTTATTGCTTTTAAACTTCTAGCGTTTCACACAACCCCCAAACAAGCCTCCAACCCTCTCAAAGATTTTTCAGAGAAGTAAGATTTGTCTTAAAAGTATGAACATCTAAACATCACTCAGTGACATCTTCTCAGGTATGTCCTAGCAGCCCTGCTAGGAACAGGCAGCCCAGCCCTCTGTAGCTAGCTCCTGGATGAGAGCGGAGCAAGGAGTTGGAGGGGATGATTGCACATCTGGATGGTACACCTCTGGTGGAAACCTCTCCTGAACATACAGGAGGCAGGATGTGTAATCTGAGCAGAGCAGTGAGGGAAATGAACCCTTACTTTTTTTCCCCACTATATGGTGGTTGTGAAATTTTTCATAGTCACAAGTAAACAAGGTGTTGTCCTGCCTCACTCAACACAACATGCCCCAAAATACCTCAGCTTGCTCCTCTCACAACAGGCAAAAAATCGTCGTGTTCTGCAACTTGGGTTTTAATTTTGCAGCCTCATATCCCTGTACAAGCCTGGGCTGGTTTTATGAATTCTGATGAGGTTGCAGCCTAATGTGGCAGCCTGATAGATGCAGACTGAAGGAAGGGAAGGGGGGATTTAATAGCCCTGGCCCAGGCATTGAGCTGGTAATGAAGAAGGGTTGTTACTAGTCATTTGCATAACATAAAAGGAGATCTAGATCCAGGCTTAATAAATTCTTCCTCGTATAGAATAACACAGTTATAGCCATTTCTATAAAAATGTCAAAGCCTTTATGTGAAGTAAGTATTCCTTCAGAGCATAAAATACAGTCCTACAACTCAATAAAAATCACTTGTGTCACTACACTGATTTCTTTGAAGTGTCACTAAAAAGGGCAGGGTTGTGAACTGAAACATCATTCTTGTTCTCACCTGGGTATCAGACAGCACAGTGACAAGAAGAGCTAAAGTTAGGGTGCAAGGACTAAACTGGGGACACTGAGGAGCAAGCATAGAGAAGCAATGCCCTGGGTGTGCATCTATGCTAAAGTCCCACTGCCTTTTCTGTTTAGGTGATGTTTTGGCCCTGAGAAATTCTAGGTCATCACCCAAAATTAGAAGATAACAATTGGCTCAGAGGTGGGTCAAACCCCCAGGCAATAGGTGGATGGATTGGGCGGCTGGGCAGCGAACAGCAACCCAGCACTGTGCAGTTTGTTTTGGTACCAGGCACAGCTTGCAGATGGCAGAGTCAGGTCCTCAAAGACAACTGGTGATGCTCCATGTGGAAAAAGTTACTGCAGCAGTAGGGACGGCGCAGCTGTGAGCAGCCTGACTGTGGGGAGGTGGAGGTGGTTTTGCAGGAGCCTCAGCCACTTGCTTCATCTATTTTCCTGTCTGGCATTGTCCCCTTGGAGAGCTGCACATGCCCCATGCCCGGTTCAGTGCCTGTCTGGGTTGGTACACAGTGCTCTGATCCCTCCAAGCACTGCAGTGTGGAATATCATTTATGGATGTGCAGAGACTTGCAGTAAAAGATATATTTACTATTCTGTGTAGTCCTGAGTGTAGAACAAGCCTTGCATCCTTACAGTGCAGCCATCCCTTAAAGCATTGATCCTGCCACAGAGCTGTGCCTCGGGACTGGTTGCTTGCAAGCGCTAAAGATGGACTGGGCTAAGAGAGACAGGCATACTGAAAAGTAGTGGGCTAGTAAAGTCGTTTCACAAACTGTGTGTGTTAAATTTGTGTTCCAGGCAGCTTAAAAAGCATCTGTGCTCCTTCATTTTAAAATTAAATTGTGACAACTCACATCAAGCACAGGAGTTTTTTCTGCATCTCTACAGCCTGAAAGCACTCTGAACTCAACATGTCTGGAGAGAAACATACCTTTGATTTGAGGTATCAACTTTGCACCCTCTGCTCTTCCAGTCAGCATTTTCCCCTGAGAACATCTAAAAGCCATGGAGTTTCTGGGCAATACAATGTAAGCACCCATATTCATTAAAACAATCTTCTATTAACTTCATTAGAAAAAGCTTTTACCAAGGGGAAAAATAGACCACCTGTAATTTTAAGTCATTTTCTCTAGTCCTGTAAATTATTCTCAGAGGTAATAGTACTCCAATAGCAACAAGATTCTCCTGCTACAGAGCCTTTCCTCCCCAAGTGCTTTTAAACCTACTTCATCCTACTCTGTCCCCCAGAATTTCAGCAGAATTTCAGGCCACACAAGGGAACATGGTTATCTCATCCAGCCCACAGCCAAGACCCATGGTTGGGATGTGGCCAACTGGAAAACAAATCATGATTTTGTCTGGAAAGGGGTAGACTGAGTCCAGCTGTCTGCCATGCACACAGGCCTGTTACTACTTTCATGAATATTCAGAAATCATGGGGGATTTGGGTTGTAGTTCTGCAAGATGTGAGAAATTTGTTTTTACGCTCAGAGCGCTTGATCAAAAACATCACAGTCACACAACACAGCCCAGCAGTTAGGTACCAACCCAACCAACTTAGATCTGCTCCAGACTTTCCAAGGAGTGACGTTGGGGCAGGAGTTTTCACCTCAGATGGAACACCAGCTGTGCCCCTGTAGCCAGCATGAAGCACACAAGCTAGCACACTCTAGAATGGCTCTGCTTGTGAGCAGATACTCGACCATGAAAAATGTTCATCAGATGGAGATCTGTAATCACGTGGATCCAATACTTAATCAACAGAAATTGTCCAACATTTTCGGTTCTGCTGTCACGTGCCACACAGAGTATCATGCATTGCTGTGTGTTCATTTGGCTGAGTTTGGGCAACCTGAGAAGTAACAGTCCTCAGGTTATTTGACACAAATAATCCCATGCTACAAAATGCTGTGAGTCAATGTGAAGATTTTCAGGCCGTCTCAAAGCTTGGAAAAGCTTCTTAGACAAACTGCATGGCTCCAATGAGGTACACAGTCCTGATTTGACTGAAGGATGGCGAACCAGTAATCTTCTCCTTTGCATTTTTAGAAAGAATATACTTAAAACCACACACACATATGTATGTAACATATAGCTGTGATTAGCACCACAGTGATTAGCAGATATTCTTTGCCAGAAAAGAGCAGAATACAGCCAGTCACATACACGCCAACTTCCACATGCATATAAGACGTTCTCCTTGAAGGGGAAATTATGGTACATGGGGTGAATAAATCATCTCGGGCATATTTGGGGATGTCCCACACTCCCTCACCACTCCCTCAGGAAACAGAATGTGGAGAAGCTAAAATAAATTGGAGAGATGAGCAGTAATTTATTTTCCCGTCTGGAAAAGATAATTTAACTACTCAATTAAACATTGCCTAAAGCCATACTATTAGAGTTGCATATCCCATCTGTAATACAGATGGATTTTGCTCTCTTATTACTGGCCTTCATGCTGTCTGGTACTTAAAAATTCTGGTTTAATTAGATGACACCTTCCACAAATGCTGAGCTATTGGCACATAATTCAAGCAGTATCTAGGAATTTTTGCCATCCAAGAAACCTTCTGTAGGAATAGTATGTTCTCATATCTCTGGCACATAAGAGCAGGTTGCAAGCAATACTGAATGAAATGATGATATATTGTTTTTTACTTTGTGTTATTTTGAAGCACAGGGCTTCAGTCTGGGCTCTCTTCTCTCATTTTTCAGTAGTTGTCACCCAAGACCATCCACAAATCAGATGGTTTTACAATCTATTTTTCATTGATTTTTCTTAAGTGTTGATTCAATATTGAAATAGATCATTTTAATACTGAATTAAGAAGTGACTATGCCCATTATGAGGAGATTTCATTCACTACTTCCCTCTGGGTAGGCACTGGTACAAGAAGAGCATTTCAGGAGCCTGGAAATGCCTCCAGTCACCCCCTTTCTCTGTCTGAGCCCACGGGCAATTCCCTGAACCAAGTGCAAAACCTGCAAGTTTAAGGGGCTCAAACACACAAAGGCTCAAATGTTCAGTGGTTCCACCTAAAAGATGGAAAAAACAAAGGTCCAAAGACTCAGTCATGGGGAACTTAGGGACATGGTTTAATGGTGAGCAGGGCAGTGCTGGGTTAACAGCTGAACTTAATCATCTTAGAGCTCTTTTCCAGCATAACTGATTCTGTGATTCTATGACTTCTGCTTTAAAAGTTCAGGGGAACTTACATGTGATTGAGAATTTTGCACAAGTTCAACTGAATAAGATGGAACCTTTTGCTTTCTCATGGGGAGCTCTCTGTCTCTGTCCAGAAGCACTTTGTGCCTCAGACTTCCATGGCATCCTTCTAGCTCAGTGGGGAACTAGACAAACATTTTCCCTAATCCTTTTTGTCTAACAGCTTTTTCCAGGATGGGAGATTCCCTCATGCTGGGTGCTGTGTGAACACAACAAAAAATCAACGTTTCATAAACTCCTTGATGAAGACACTAACTTTGGGGAAGGGTTTTCATATATGATGAATATATCTCCTATGGTCACTACTCCTGGATGTCTTGGATTAACTAGTCATCTGGGCTATCAGTGACATCTTTAAGCATGAGGAGCAGTATTCTTTGTTCCATTTCATCTGAACTGCTATGAATACAGATTTTGTTGTCCGTCTTATTTTTGTAACTATTAAATTCTTTACCTTAATAATGTCACCATTGGAAGCACATTGTGATTTCTTTATATTCTCTTATTTTCATGAGTCATAGGAATCAGCCAGGAGCAAAAAGGATGATGGAAGGTGCAAAAACATCTGTTTAGGTTGTTAGAATGATTTTAGTTTGAATCTATTTCACTCCTCTGCTGCTTGCTTGGTAGCAGTGGTTCATGGAAGAGTTTTGGACAACTCACTCAGCCTTCAGACATCCCCAGGGGTGACAGGAGTATTGGTAGCTCTTAGAAAAACAACTGTAAGTACCTTCTATGTTCAGTGGACCCTGCAGCTTCCATGAAATCCCATGAAGACAAAGCCACGAGGTTGAGTTCCTGCAAAGAGCCTTAGAGATAGTTAAAAAAAATGAATTAAAAAAATTCCAAAAGATAATTCCTCCACTGTTATATTTGTAACAGAAGCTCATCACATATATCAGATCCCTGGGTACATATGCAGATGTTTCAGCCATATGCAACAGCATATGGCACGTTTCTCACAATAACTAGTCTTTTTTTCCTGTGTAAGGCTATAAAAACAAACATGGATTGTCTCAGCCAGCTTAGGACAGAGGGGGTGCCTCTGATGGTTTCATTTCCCCCTGTCAGGCCAACTGTTCACCAGCCAAACACTGGTTCAACTTCCTCTTGCTCTCCAGTCCAGTTTCAAGTCATCCTGGTACAAGTCAAACACTGCAGATCACCCCCAACCTGTACTGGTGGGTGGGGTTATTCCTCTCCAGGTGCAGGACCAGTGTTTCCCTTTGTTGAACTTCAGACAGTTCTCTGCCCAGGTCCCTCTGAAGGGCTGCACAGCCCTCTGGGGTCCCGGCCACTCCTCTC
Source organism: Machaerirhynchus nigripectus (assembly GCA_013397975.1). NCBI lineage: Eukaryota > Metazoa > Chordata > Aves > Passeriformes > Dicruridae > Machaerirhynchus > Machaerirhynchus nigripectus. Next base: position 2,593,855 of record VZRQ01005219.1, on the reverse strand, counting down.
AGCTTTGTGTTCTCAGCAAAGCTGCTGAGTAGAATCTACCCTTCATCCAAGTCATTGATGGACAAGTTAAACAACACCAGGCACAGTACTGAACCTTTGGGGGACACCAGTAGTGACAGGCCCCCAACTAGACCCTGTGCCACTGATTACGACCCTCTGGGATCTGCCATTCAGCCAGGTCTCATTCCATCTCACTGTCTACTCATCCCAAACACCAAGGGATTCTCCTTGCGTTCTTCCCACGTGGTGTTAGGTGGGTTTCTCCACCACAACGAGCTCAGCCATGTTGTTAACAAAGGAAATTAGAAGTAGGCCGCTTGTACCTTGGTCCAACAGCCTGGCATTGGATCACAGTATCTGGTGCCTCTGCTGGAAGATCAATAGCAGCAAATTAAGTGCTGCTTAAGCTCTACTGATCAATCACCTCCCTGCCCCAGATGTTCCTGCAGTGGAAGAGGTTGGTTGCAAATACCATCTCACCTCCTTCCCTGGTGCCCTTTAACAGAAGTGCACATGTTGAGAGCCACCAGCTTAACGAGTCTCACCAAATGCCAGACATTTCTCCTGCCTGATTAGAAATGAGTTTTTGCGTTTGTGAAAGTTATTTGTAGGGCAAAGAGGTTTTTTTCTGGGTGCTGGAGGAAAAATTGCTAACACAAATGGAATTCAGTACAAGCACTTGAGATTGAAAAGGTCATGGCTGTTAGAGTGGGCAAAATTTATTTCTTCTTGGTTATAACAGCTGCAAACAGGGAAGGAGAAGCTTGGCAGTTCCAGCCTGACTTGCAACGAAATAAAGACACCCACTTGCAGGATATGTTAAGCTAATAAGCAAAAAACCAGATCAGTGTGCTTGATGATAGAGGATTACAGAGAGATGCTTCCAATAGTTACAAAATCCCCAAACCAGAGAAATTCAGAGCAGCTGCTGGAATAGGGAAGGGCTTCATTCAACATAATGCAAGTGGTGCACACATCACATATATCAGAGAGGATGGAGGACCTTAAAGTCAAAAGCCTCTATCAGGAGGGTTCCTGCTCACTACAACAGAAACCCTGTTGTGACTTCAGGAAGCTGCAATTGAAGGGTCTGGAATACAGCCTGATGAGGAGCAGCTGCGGGAGATGGGGGGCTCAGCCTGGAGAAAAAGAAGGCTCAGAGGGACCTTATTTCTCTACAACTACCCAACAGGAGGTTGTAGCCTGGTGATGGTTGGCCTCTTCTCCCAGGTACCAATAGGACAAAAAGAAATGGCCTCAAATTGTGCCATGGGAGATTTAGATTGGATATTAGGAAAAATTTCTTCGCCAAAAGGGTTGTTGAGCATTGGAACACGCTGCCCAGGGCAGTGGTGGAGTCACTACCCCTCGAGGGATTTAAAAGACATGTAGATGTGGCACTTGGGACATGGGTTAGTGGTGGGCTTGGTAGTGCTGGATCAGTGGTTGGACTTGACAATTTTAAGGGTCTTTTCTGACCTAATGATTCTATGATTCTGAGCATGTGGCCTCCGTCAGGTAATGGTGGGTGGCTTTGATGGATGTGCCAGCCAAAACGTTGATCCCTTTGAAACGAGAACCTTTCTGGATATTTTCCTTCCCCAACCAGGTATGGAATTTTGCACTTTTCCACGCCACAACACAGATTAAAACTCTGCCAACTATCCTGTGGTTTAGAGCTTCATTTCTTACTTGCTCTACACAACTTGCAACATCAATGTTTCTCTCAATACAAATACAGTCTGCCAACCCCTTAAACACAGAATTGTCATTTCCACTAGAAATACGAATGCAGTGTAAGTGCAGCAGTTAAAAAAACATGAATCTTTGAGAGTCCTAATCTTTGAAGTAATGTTCTTTTCACTGCAAAAAGAAAGGGCGCTTTACTCACAGACAACTTTCTTTCCTAAATGCCTGTCTGAAGCACGAATTATTCAAATAATGTGACTTTCTGGAGAGACATGGCTATTTCAGACCTCTGCTGGAAGTTTATTGAGGGAAATATTGGTGTTTACATGTAAGAGAGAATGTTTTTTTATGAGAGAAAAGAAAATAATCAGATATGAAGGGATATAACCTGTATATTTTCAGGTTCTACTTCTAACTTCCTTGTCTAAATAAAGATCCTACAGCTCTAAATGAACATGATTGTGAGGTCCTGAACCTCTGCCCACTTTCTCTCTCTGACCCCAGCAGGAGAAGAACTGTGGAGGACATGGAGCTGTGAACAGTACTCTGCTCATTTGAGAGCTAAGGAGGAACATACTTGGAAACTGGATATCTCCAGCTGGTTCCAAACCCATCCTGCCCCATCTACTCACAGGATTCAGCCTGGAAGGAGTACATCCTGCTTGGCTGAGCCTGACAGCTCCAGCCCTGTTTTCTGTGACTCTTTTCAAGGGCCAGTTCCTGCTCTGAGCACTTGTTGGAGTAACGGAGCTCTGTGAGTGCCGGCTCCAGGGCACACGCTGAGCTCTCGGGAGAAGCAGGGCTGCAATGCCAACTCTGGGCCTGGTCTAAAAGGATCGTTTTATTATTTAAACTATTTCTTTTATGACCTAGAGACTTAGCAGTTTACTGTGCCTCCTTCTATTGGAAGCAGTTAAAACCAAACCCCAAACCCACATAGTTCACTTTTCTCCTGAGTTCCCCTTGGCAGCTCTACAGCTGCTGCCTTACTGAGCATATGTACTAGGGAAAATGAAATTTATCTCCTTTTTTCTCCTCAGGAAAAAACCTCTCCATTCCAGGCCCAAGGTCTGGCCATCTTATGGGTACCTAACTTGAGGCAGGCCACCAAACAACTACCACTCTTCAGCCTGGGAGCCAGCATGCCATGGGAAAGAGCATCATGGCAAAAGAGGCTGACTGGCATCCAGGGAAAACATCCAGTCCTCCAGAAGAGGATGATGGCAAATAGAGCAACAGCTGCCAAGAACAGACCAGTAAAAATGTGGTGTTGAGGGATGAGAAAGGGAAGGATGGATACAACAATCTGTGTTTTCACAAGTTTGGCAGCTGAACCACGTATCCTGGAAAAGATAAAAATACATCCAGGCTTGAGATGTCTCTCTGGGGATCTTACACCTGATGGAGTGACAGCAAAGAACTCTGCTCCATGTACTCTTCAGAGCACGGTGACAGGACAAAATTGAAATATGGGCAAAAAAGTAAAAGCTTTTCATTTATTTTTCACTGTGAGTGTAGTCAAACACAAGAAGGAGGTTGCCCAGAGAAGTTGTGGACTCTCTGTCCTTGAAGATACTCAAAGCACGAGCGGGGCTGGCACTGGACAGCCTGCTCTGGCTGGTTCTGCTGCCAGCAGGGCTGGACCGTCTGATCTCCGGAGGTGCCTGCTACCCCTGCTGTCCCATGATGATAAATTAGACAAGAATAGCCAGCCTAAGAACAGCCTCTTGCCTGGTGTGTATGTGCTGTACCACCTTTTGTCAGAGCATGGAGGGCACCCTTCACCTCTACTTAGACAAAGAATAAACTTAGTGAAGGACATTATTTGCATACTAAAAAAATCCTTCCACATCTTCTGGGCATACTTTGTTCTTCTCAGTGAGAGAGAGAAAGGCTTCAGAATACCCAGTGCAATCAGGGTCCTGATTTCTTCAAACAAAACAGCTCAAATGAGTCATCCCATATTCCTGGCACAAACTGCTGCTAGCTCTTGGATGTTAAGTGAGATGGGCAGGATATACTAGGCAGTAGCCTGACTGTACATGAATTGAGAGCTTGATTTGATCATGCCAATTACTTTCAGAGATTAGCCTTTGCAAACACACTTTCTACAGCCAAATCAATCCCTAGTCCTGTTCAGGCACCCTTCTTCTCTCACCTTCTCTGTCACCTACCATCCTGCAGCAAAGCAACAAGCCCCTTCACATGCTGAGCTAGTTCAGCTAGTCTCTCACCTGCATTTTGGTTTCCACCTGTGTCTCTTTGCGAAACTAGTGCACAGCTAGTGCAGAGCACCTATTTGCTTTTTCATGCTGCTTCCTGTACTTCAATAAACTGAACCCAGAGCACACAAGGGTGAAATCTTCATTGCAGGCAGGTCAGAGAGAGATGACACATTTCAGTGCTTACCATCAACCTTGACACAATGTTGGTGTAATAATTTGTCATTCTTGAACAAGAATAAAACAAGTCAATGACCCTGTTTGACTCCAGATTGTTTTCTACATTGTCAAAACACACAAATTTACAAAGACAATTACCCCAGTACCTCTGGGTGACAATCTCAAATTAAACTACAAGAACTCCATGGCCTATCTATCTCCTTGCAGCTGAATTCACTCCAGATGCACACAAACCAGAAAGGCAGATAACCAGAAGGCTTTACAGGCCTTGTGCCTCTGCCTCTCACTTCAGCGAGAAAGGGCCAAGTAGTGCCCCCATTCTGACAGGCAGGGTGTGTGTGAAAGCCCACAGAGCCTGGATGGGCCTTGGAGCAGATACAGCCTCCCACAGCACTGCAGCAGCCCCTCCACAGAAATCAGCCTGGCTGCCCTCTGACAGAGCAGGGAGAGCAAAGCTAAAAAGCAACCACAAGCACAACCAGAGGGCCCTGAACTTTCCCTGTCTTACCTTCTACCTGAACTTGGGGAAAAACCTTGTCTTCACTCCATCTCTCTTGGCACCAGGCACCAGATGCTGCCGGCTAAGCTGATCCAGAGGAGCCAGGCTGCTGGGGAATTGGGACAGCTTGCAGGGTCAGAGGCACCCCAGGGTGGCCAGGAGCCCCTAAAGTGTCTCCATAAAATGACAGAACAGAGTAGCCCAAACAAGCAACATACCCTGGAAAGGGCAACTGCAGCCCAGCAAGCAGAACTCACCATCCACAGAGCCACAAACCTCCAGCTGTCCCTGCCTGAGTGGAGCTCATGCAACAAAGAGCAACTGGGGAACTGGCTGGGTCCCAATTAGGCTAATTTGGGCAGTGGTGTGAGTCATGGAGGCAGTGAGAAAGGGGCTGGCAACATGGAGTCATTTGGGGACCTACTAGGGGTTGACACCAATGTTGCAGTTGAGCGTTTGTTTGAAAATCTGTGTGTCTCACCAGTTCTCTGTCTTTCCTACAGGGTTTTGGGCTGCCCAGTGAATCCAGCCCTTCCTCTGAGAATACAGCACAACACCTCTTACCATGCCTCTGGCAGTACTTGCTTACTCGATCTTGCAGTGTCTTTCTATCAAGCAATCCCTCTTCAGTGTGGTTTCTGCAATGGGTTTTCACTGAGAACTGTTCATTCCGTCATGCTTTTATCAGTGAGAAAACATCACATGCTCTTGCACTGTCAAGTGTGGGACCCAACCTGCACACACCCCGTCACAGTGCGAGTGCAGGTCGCTGCAAGCCGTGGATCCAGCTCAGCATGCACAAAACCCTGCCCAGATTCCCACCTTCCTGTTTCATACACGGCCGTGCGCCTCACCTGCTGTCAGAGCCCCAGCCTGACATGGTGTCTACTGAAAAGTGCTCAAACTGCAGATGATAACCCTCCCATGGAACAACTACCAGCCCCAACTATCTGCACTTCTACTCTATTGCCGCCTGACCCAGAATTCACAGATGTTCAGTGTAAGGGTACACATTGAGTATAAATATCTATTTCTCTTCATTTTTTCAATTACAATTATGGACTAACTAGAAAATAATCCAAATATGTTTTATTCTAGGTAAAAGCCAGCAGTTATTAATATAAGCAGGTATGATATGCCTTTCAAGACAAAGTTGACCTTAATTCAGGTTTTTTCCAAATCTGAAAATGTACTTCATTTTTTCTGGATCCATGTGGAAACCAATGCAGAGTAGTCCTTTCTATTTATGTTCCTTGATTTAGCTTATACTATTATATATTAATGTAGGTTGCTACTTAGCCAGGGCCAAGATTTAAGATGTTATTGTGCTCTCCTCAGGATGCTAATTCTTCCCTGAGTGCTCTTGCTGAGTACTGCACAAATCAGGTGGTTAATCACACCTCAGGTAACGGGTCTCAGAGCTCCTAAGGATGTAGCCACTTTTTTGTTGTTGTTGTCATTCCTGTGTGCTTTTTTTTAATGGTTTAATGTATCATAGCAGAGTCGGGATGTGGGTTACTGCAGAGATAAACTGGGCAGTTCACTGTTGGACATGCAGCTAGAGAGAGAACTATTGAAAACCAACATAATTAACCAGTTATAATCTCTGACATAAGATCTGAGACCAAAAGACAATTCAGGATTTCAGAGGAGGAAGAAATATTTCTCTGACTAATGGGCATGACATTGGTCTGGGCTCTGAAAACATTTGAAGCCCTGTAAGCTTTATATTCCAAAAGAAGTATCTGCTTCCGAGTTCTGGAGCTGAAGAGGTCAAAAGGCGAGTCTGTCCCTCTGGTGAGCTATGCTGGCAGGGGCAGGGATGGGGCAGAAGGGTGACTCCAGGCGCCGCTGGTGGCCAGCAGCTCACTGACCCTTCACGTACTGCACCATGTTTTGTAGTCAGAACATCAGTGACATCAGTATTTCCCTGCTAGCCTTAGATAGATAAATAAAACCGTACCTTGCATTAATTTTCTCGGGGGTTTTTTGGCATCTCTTAGCTCAATTTTTTTTTTTTTGTTGCTGTACAGTGAAATTTTCTGCTTTCTTTCAGTTGCCTTAAAATTTAATTTCTTAAATTGGGGGAAAGGTTTTTACTTCACTGTTAAATAATCAGCTTTGCTTGAACTGTGAGGCAATGCAGGAATGTCCTGTGGGGAACACCAAGAGAGGACAGATCAGAGGAATGCAACAGGGTGTAGTTTTGGGATCTTTTTATGGGATTTGCCCACTGTCCTTATCTAATAAGTGAGAGACCATAACTCCAGTGTCATGTGTGGTTGAGGGACCTTAATGTCACCCCCTGAAAGCCCTCAAAAACATGTGGATGTGGCACTTGAGGACATGGTTGAATGGTGAACCTTGTGGTGGTGCTGGGTTGATGGCTGAACTTGATGAATTTAAAGATCTTTTCCAACTTTAATGTATCTATGATTCTGTGATTAGAAATGAGCTCCACTTGCTCCTCTAGTAGTACCTACAGTAAATGCCTTTGTTTTTTTTTTTTTTATGGGCTCTAATTATCTGCTTTGGTTTCACCAGGTGCATTTTGATGAGTGAAACAAATGTGTGATCATCATGTTCTAATAAGCTGTCAGCAATTTAGCCCTGATTAAAAAATGCCTGTGTTGCAAAACCAGGTTATCACTGAACCAGTATCTCCTTCAGCTCTCAGAAACACAACCAGAAAGTGTCCAAACACAACTGCCCACAGAGAGCACCTTACCCACACAGTAAGGATGAGCATCACCCTCTTGCCCTAGAGCCAGGCATTTAAGCAGTTACTGAACTGCAAATAAAATCCATAATGGCTTTTAAAATGTTGCTCCAATTAGTGCTCAGTGATCTGCCCTCCTCTGGGAGGTCAGAGCTCGAGTTTAACTCATTCCTTTTGCAAGGCTGTGAATGGGCTGGCAGTCTGAGGGTACTGGGAATTTTGATGTGGGAAAGAGCGAGAGCTGGAAGTACAAGCAAGCACCAGGGGTGCCTGGGAGGGGGTGTCCTTCTATGGCCACCAATGCCCTGGAGGGACTGGGTCTCCTCACTTGGTGAAGCCCTGGCCAGGTCTGTCAGGTAAGTGCTCCAGCCCTGGCTGCCACATCCAGGCACCACAGCAAGGGTTGGGGAGAGGGAAAACTTCCCCTTACCTTTGCATCCGTGAGCTGCCTTTTCTGAGAGCTCTGCAGGGGAGCCTCTCCCTCAGGCCAGGTGCTGGCCATGTCCCCTTCCCGAGGGTGTGGGGAGAGGGTCCTCATGGTTTGCACTCATCCATTTGCTATTCTCACACCTCTGTGATCCTCAGCCAGACTCGTCCTCTACTGGCACAACTGGGGCTGCTCTGATTCACAGCAAAAGGCATCAGGTCAGCTCTTGGAGTGTCAGCAGAGCTGCCCACGCCTGGAGGACATTCCCTTTGAATAATTTACTTGGGTTCAAAACAGAACTGAAGGAGCTGAAATGCTGTATTAAGCTGCTTGCGTCTACCATCAATTCACGTTAGATGTAGTCAAGCTATTGACTTAAAACCTCAATTCCCATATTACGAAAGAATGAAGCTGGAATTGGAAGAGGAAAAAGAAATCTGCATTTTCATGAGTCAGTGCCCGTGATTTTTCGGTGCGCAGATGAAAATTGAGAGGAATGCAGTGCAATAAACCAGGAGAGGAAACAGCCCAGTTGTGAAGTTGTCATCAGGAAAACCTCAGGCCAAAGTTGTACAGCCTCTGCAAATCTGAGTGCCTCTCCAGTGAGAGGCAATGAAAAACAAGCCATGAAAAGACATCAAGGTGATGACACAGAATTAAAAATAAGTCTGAAATACTGAGCCAGCTAAGGAAAGAGACCTCAGTTGTTCCTGCTGTGGGTGTGTGGCCAGGACCCTGCTCTTGGCAGGGAGTCTGCCTGCCCTGGGTCTGTTGAGATCCTCAGAGCTCTAAGATGATGAAGTTTCCACGGATGCTTGTAACTGAATCCTTATTCCTCTTTTCTCCAGAGTGTGGGTGGGAAGTTTTAATAGTTGTGACAGCATCTGGGGTATTAATCTTTGGGAAGTTATCACCCCGTAGCATTTGTGAAGTCCACCAGAGCTACCCATTCACTTCAATAGATTACTCCTTAAAAAAACCTTATAACCTTTATTCCTGTTTTATGTTACACCTCTGTTGATGTATCCAAAATGTCTCTGGAATAACTGCTATGATTATTCCACATATCTGTTATAAAACTTTGTTGTTTAATATAAAACTGAAAAACATTCCAAGAAGACCCCAGTGGAGATGTGTCTCCTAGCAAACTGAGGTGTGACTAAGATTTATGCAAATTGAATAGAGAAATAAAGCCAAGAAAGTAATCGAAAGCATATTTAGTGGGTTCTCAGGTGATTAACCAACATGTTCACAGAGCCAAACCTCTGTATCTGTCTTTTTACTGGTTCATTAATTTCTCTTGGCATGAACTAATTTACTAACATCTAGCTGACCTTGGCATTTGAGAAAAGTGAATTCTGACAACTTCTTTATTTTTATCACAAAAAACTTATTTGTCAGGAAGTAGTTTGAAATAGGGATTCAAATATTGTTGCTTTCCCCCCGCCTTGAATGGGAATTACAGAACGAAAGCATTGCTGTCCTCATACAGGACACACTGTACTACAGATAAGAAATTTCTGTGAATTGAAGGAACATTTAATGCAAGGGATTCAGATGGATTTCTTTTATTTACTTGCAATGACTTGTTAATTCAGAACGACTTCATTATGAAACTTCACAGTCAGACACAGCACCAAGTGAGGAACTCTGAAAGTGCATGGGTAACTTCTGTATACTTACAAGCAGGCTCAGAACTTCTCACCTGTATTAATAAAAATGTTGATTTTACCCTGTGCTTGTAGCTTACTGAAGTGGTATAATACCGGTTCTTTTCCTTGGCTGAATGACACTTGGTGCTGTTCAAGGTAGGCTGTGCCTCTTAAAACTAGATCCACAACTTGGCTCTCTTTTCACCCACAGTGGTGTAAAAAACCCACCAGAAATCATGAACTTGAATTAAACCAATTTATTCCAGCCTTGCTCACCCCATTCTTGACATAGATCTTCTGCAAATGCTCAGCAGATGAAGCTCCACGAGAATGAATCCAAGCAAAAATCGTGCTTGAATCTATCCTGTGTTCAGTTTTGCCCTAGATCAAATCCTACTTTACAGAAAACAGAATATTGGGTAGCCTTGAGCCATGCTCAGTAACTGTCTTCAAACTTAGGACTCAATGCAGGACAACCTCCCTACCAACAAAAGTGAGTTTTAAAATATTTTGCAAAATTAGGACCTAAATCTCACAGCTGTTCAGTTTCTGCTCATATCAGTTCACATCAGACCTATCCGATCATCATTCTTTAAATCATCTTGGATTAGTTATATTACTTTGATAATATAAAATTATCTTCTATTAGTTTCTCATAAATATAAATTGCATTAAAAAGCCAAACCCTTCATTTTACTTAAGGTTCCCCTGTGATAGCAGTACGCCTCCCGATCTCATCATTTACAAAAAATCCAGGCACTTATGAACAAGAAAATTAATAATTAAGGACATAATAAATCATATATGCCAACTTAATAAACACATTAAAAACTAGAAAGCACGTTTCATCTCAGTGTAACAACCCAATTAAAATTTCAAGGGCAGTTTATGCTTGGAGGTGGCATCATTTCTGCTTCAGTGTCTGAGTTACCCATGGCTGGGCAGCTGCATGGCCCCATCCAGCCTGCAGACTGGGGGACTTTTTCCCCCTTGCCTCAAGGGGATGTTGAGAAAATGTAGGTGATGTGCAGGGAGTGAGAGAGGAGAGTGGGGCCTGATCCCTTTTCTAGTGACAGCATCTCCCCCAAGGCCCTGTGGCAGCGTCCTCAGCTGCCATAGCCCCGAGCTGGCTGCAGGCGAGCCTTGGAGTGGATTCGAGCACAGAGGGCCAAGCAAGGACAGAGCAGAGCAGGCTGGTTTAGGGCACAGAGCTTGTTTCCCCTTTCAGGTACACACAGCAGCTTTCTCAAGCAGTGTGAGATAAAAGGCTGCCTGGCAAGCATACAAAGGGGCTGGGACATTGTGAAGAGGAGAAGGAATATTGCATTAGAAAGGCTACCAGAAATTGTTTTGAATGTACTGCAGTCCCTCACAAAGCTCATTGCTATTTTTGGACAAAAAATATGTTTCAGGCCCTTAGAAGCAAAAACAGTGGCTGAAGAAGCTCCATTTTTTAATTTGAGCTACTCCTAGAACTGGAAAAATATATAAACTTATCCAGACAAAGCTTTAAGAAATATCATTGACTAACACTTTTTAGGTTTAGCTGAGTTACCCCATAATTAAGTCAGATGACTGGTCATTCTCTGAGAGCAGTGAAGCAGGAATATGCAGAAGACCCCTCTGTTTCAGACACACTGTATGAATTACAGGATTGCAACAACACACTCACCCCATGGGCAAACAAAAGCACCACTGCACGCTGTGACGCCAACTCTGCTGCAATGAACTGCAAGGTCCCTCTACTTATCTGGAAGAGATTTGCACTTTAACAAGGTACTCAGGGCAGAAAGACATTCTCTTGGGCCGGTTTTGAATCCCCAGCTGGAATTCATCCTTACTGGTGAGCACTCATGGACACCGTCAGAGGCAGCTGCCATAAATATGGGTAAAAATAAGCTGAGTTTTTTTCTCTCTGAGCCCAAAACATAGCTCCTGTTGGTCCCTGTGGGATCTGGGTCTGGAGGGCACAGCCAATATCTCTGTACCAGTCTGAAGTCCTGCAAGAAGGAAGAGAACAGAAGCTGTAGGAAATCTCTACTGGCTCCAAAAGTTAGATGCATGGAATAGACCTTTTTGTCACTGCCATATTAAGTAACAGACTACATTCTCCTTGCACTGATGAAGAGGATTTCTTTTTTAATTTATTACTTTTGGACAGTTTCATTTTGCTGTAACAAATCACTCCAAGGCAGGCATGGTAAGGGCAATCTGCTAGGTAATTTCTGCCTTTCTCAGGACTATTTGGGACAGATTTGAACAGGAGTTTCCAGTTTAGCATGATCAAGCATTCAGACCAAATTTAAAGATGAATCGCTTTGATATCACACTTAAGCCTTTTGAAGAAAGCTTGCTAAAAAGATTGACTGATGTGATCACACCTAGGCAGCAGCACCATGTTCCCACTTAGCAGTACAGGTACAGTTCCAGTAGGCACAAGAAGGAATAGAAAATTAAATTTATGGGATAAACTTTGCTTTGCTACCTCAGTTCTCACCATAACAACCCTCCTGGCCTCCACCTCAAGCCCTCTTTGGAAAGGAACCTGGGCCATTCATGTGTGCCAGGGTGTGCTCCCCATTTCAGAACCATTATTTTGGAAAACCCAACCAAAAAAACCCAAAAAAAGCCGGATGAGAACCTTGCTTGATTGCACAGGACAGCCATCCTCAACAGAATCTCCTCTTACACATTCATCTCTCGTAAGCCCTTTTCATAAGCAGATGGAAAATGAGAAAGATAGCCAAGTGCTGTTTTGACAGCACAAGAACTTATTAGAAATGATGGGGAGGTTACAAAGAAAAACACCTTATTAAAAAGAAAGGACAAGTCCTTTTGGGAGCCTGGCACCACTCCTAATTCATCAGCACATTTCCTCTTTCTAAAGCAAAGCTACCCCAGCAGTCCTCAATGAGACCCAGTGAGCAGCAATGGCAAAGGTCTGCTGGATTCATTGCCTGAAGGTGGGGAATGAGTCCCTCATCCTGAGGCTGGCACTGCATGGGCCATTAGGTGAATGAATCTCTGGGTAAACTGCAGCCTGACCTAGAAAATACCTGCGCAAGGGACCACGACAGCAGCAAATAGGTGGCAGGAGGGATGGGAAGATCACTGTGTCCTGTCCTCACTGTGTGGTTGGAGCAGCACCGAGCCCAACCCCTCACACAGGGCTGCAGCCCCAGCAGCAGAAATGGGAGCATGCATAGCATCATGGCAGGCTGGAGGAAAAGTGCATAAACTGTTTGATACCTCCCCACAGACAGGCTATGACCAGCTTGGATTAGTAACATCGTCTCCAGAACATTTTTGAAATGAGTCAGTGCAACCTTACACGGTTTCTGGGCAGGGTGAGAAACAGGAAATTTCCTCTGCACCCAAGGCCAAGCCTGTCTGTACCTGGCTGCTGATCCCCACCCGCTACTATCCCTCCATGTCTGGGATGCCTACATTGCTGATGGCAGTCCTCAAACTTTCCAGAATGAGAGCCAGCCAAGCACATTTCCACTGCCTGGCCACCAGTGAGGGCTCACTCTTCAGCCTTCGTGGTGCCAAAATCCAGCAATCCTGCCAAGCAATTTCTCGCTTCCCAGAAATTTCAAAGCACTTTAATTAAATTCTGAAAAAAATTTGCCTTGGAAATCCCTTCTGGTACCCTTGAACAGGATCAGTTTTGAAAGGCTGTTATTTTATCTCCTCATTTGCCTGCATTTTTCTAGCTCGAGCTGGACACCCTCATTCCGTATCTGCTCCCGGCCAAGGTCACACAGCCCAACGATTTAGCAGGGCTCTTGATTGCTGCTGCTGGTGCTGTAACACCTCAACCATTTCATCAGCTGCTTTTCAATAACTTTTATCTTTTCCCCCTAAGTCTACACTGGATTTTATTATTTCTTTCTAGTCTCATAAGCTGCTACAGGTTAAATACCTTTCCCTTGGAATCAGGCTACAGATCACAGAGCAGAGTTACCAGCAGTTATCAGATAAAGCATTTGATCAGCCGAACGTTGCTCTAACATATGCTTTCTGACAGATTAGCCACCATAAATTTTAATCACTCGGAATTACAATCGTGCTGAGCTGGCCTTGAGCTGTGGCTGCACCCTGGGAAGGGACGTTTTAACGCAGTGTTTGAATGGTGTGCACGCTTCAGCAGGGCCTTTTGGAAACACGGGAATTACAACCTCTACCTAAACACAAAGACAGAATTTCCCAGATATGAAGGGGAGGAGCAGGGAGAGGGTTTGCCATATAAAATGCAGATGAACAGCATGTGATGCGAGCAAGCTCAGCACAAAGTCCCACGGTGCCAAATGGTACTCACCAGCAAAGGGACTGAGAGTTTAGTCCCATCCAGCCACAAGATTTAAGCCTGTTCCAAAACTAATTTACAGCTTTTAATCTCCATTTCATTCAGTCCTTGCCTCAACCATTGCAGTAATTTAACACGTTGAGTTTTTTAAAAAACGAATAACATATTCCAATTAAAGGGTATTTGGGATTGTTCCAGGGGCTTCTGTTGGGTGTTGCTCAGGTGAGGAATCTCTGTCAATACCAGAACAACACTGATCCTTTAAGCCCCAGAACCCAGCAGTTGGGTCCCTGCCCAGGTACCAGGACCTGACCTTTCCCTAGGAGTGCTGCCAACAGGATCCTGAGAATATCCGTAGGTGTAGGCTGTGCAAATATTTCCAGCCCCTGTGCAGCTGCCAGAAGCAGCATTACTCACCCTCTGGTTAAATTATGATATTGTTTTACCTCACAGTACTGTTTGAGAGCTCACAGGAACCTTTGGCAGATGGCCACTTTGCATTTCTTCAGTGTCCTAAACATGAAATCCGTCTGTTTGCTCTTGATTCAGGCATAATCTCAGCAGTTTTAATCTCTGTTCCTCTCTCTGGCATTTACACACACACACACACACACACACACTCTTTCAAAAAACGTCAGAGCTTAGTCTCAGGACATTATATTCAGAGCTTTCAACTCAGTAGGAAAACTGTAACTTCAAGAAAATAGAGACCAGTAAACCTGTAAGGAGTCTATATCACATTATTAACTGCTACATAAACCTTACATTGCTCTCAAGTTAACTGAAAGCATCCTAAAACCTGGTGTCTTTTATGAAGTTTGCTCTGTCATTTTGTTTGCTCAAGTGTGCCACAGCCAGCTGGATTATTGGGCCTTTCCCAGCCCTCTGCCAGGGAAAACCTCCTGGCAAGGGAAAGCAAAGCAATGGGATGTTTGGTAGCACAGCAGGAGATATCCAGGAGCAGTCCTGGGACAAGTGGGTTCCCATGACTCCTCCTGGGACATCTTGAAGTCAGTCCTCAAATCAAGAGGTTGATGTTTCTTCCTTTGAGCTGCAGAGAGGCAAGTTCCCAGACTTCAGAGTAACTGTAGGTGAGTCATTAGTCAAGTGCATAAAATGTCAGAATGCCCCAAATCTTCAACAACAAAGTGCAAAAAGTAAGCCCATTTCTGCAGAAGAGCTGTGACTTGTATCTCGCTTCTCTCTGCGTGTACTCAGTCCCAGGGAAAAGTTTCCCCATGTGGCAGTCCTCCTACAGTATTTCTTGGTTTAGGATGTATAACAAATTTCTAGTGCAGATGGGGCTTAAAGAAGATTCAAGGAGTCACAAGAAAAACATGCTCACGAGGCAGGGAAGGGCAGAAAGAGGAGCAGATCACCAGGTGCTTGTGTCCTGCGACACCTGGATGAGAGGGCTCACCAGGAAGGGCTCTGGCCTGGTGCTGTGATGCTGCCCATGCTTGTGGGCACCAACAGGACTCCAGCTGTGCCAGGGAGATCCTGGACCAAATACAACAGAGGTCCCTAAAGGTTATACCAGTTCATGTGAGCTCTTGCTGGGGCGGAAGCTCAGTTTCAGAGAGGAGGTTCTGGGTTTGTTGAAGCATTCCCTGCAACGTGGTAGAGATGTTCATCTCTTCTGCTGGCCCCTGCAGTTGCTGAGCTGTGGCTGCTTGTAAACAGCTGTGTCAGTCACGGACCTACGGACCCTCCTGCATGGCTGGTAAGAGGCTGCTGTGGCAGAGGAGTGACAGGCTGCTTGCTTTTTGCAGGATTTAGTTCAGTTCTGATATCAGGCACCAAACCAAGGTGGCTCCAGCCATGCAACCACACTGGGATCAACTAGCAGCTGCACAGGTGGATTTACAGTAAATACAAAACTGTGGCCCCATGTGGATTACATGCTACTTTTGATATTTAACTTGTTTTAGGAAAACAGGATGAGGCAGAGCAAGGGCTTGCCAGATGTAAACCAGTGGCTTTCCTCATCCTGGCCTTTTCTTTTGATTCCTGCCATGGCCCTGCCTTGGTCAGTTCCTGATGTGGCTCGTTTTCAGCCTCTCCCCTTGCCCACAGCTCACCCACACTCTGCCCATCACTCACCTGGTGTCAGTCTACATCCCACATGGCTTAAATCATTAATAAAGTCAAATTATCCTAGGAGTCTGCCTGTAAGTGATGAGCAGAGAGGCCCTGGGAAGTGTCAGTCCTTTCAGGGGTTGCTTGTACTTTGTGTGAAGCAGATCCAAACCAGAGGAAGACTTAAATTCAGACCTTCTGTGCCCCAGAGGCACCACAGAGTTACCAGCCAGCATGGGACAGTGTCACGGTGTCTCCTGCTCTTCCCTCCACCCCTCCACTCTTTGGTTTGGAGGAAAAAACATTTTCTAAGAGAGAGAGAGTATGGAGATGCTGGTTTAGCAGAGCTCCTGTGCTCTGGCAGGGAGCCTATATCTGCACCCCCTTCTTGGGGAATTGTACCAGGGCTGAGTGGAAAAGAGTTTTCCAGTCATATTGCATTTGAGACTTTGAAAATGTTCTATATTCCAGCACCAAAGACAATCAAAAACTTCTATGAACTGCAATGTCAAAAATCCTCTTGCAGCCTGGGACTGATTCATTCAAACTGGAACCCTAAAAAGTTATTGAACATTTTGACTTTGACCTTTAAAGTATTCTTTTTTTTTACTTCAAAAGTCAAAACATTATTATTTCCATTGTTTCAGAACAACTCTTTTTAATTTAAAGAGCTGCCATTTTCCCCACCCACTGTCCCAACATTTGAATGATAAAGAAATTTAGGAAATGCCAATAATCCAAATAGCTCACAAGTTTTATTTTTAGTTCGCAGAGATGAAACATCCTTCACATTAATGACTGTTCTATGTTTTACTTCAGTTCATACATTTTCCTCCCTTAGTGAATAACAGACCTCTCAGAAATCAACACAGCTTGTTAGGAAAAAGACAAAATGCCTATTAAATTATCAAGTGCATTTCTCATCAGAGCACAGCCATCATTCTCTGCAAAGAAGCACTATAGCTTAATTGACTTTCTAGAAAAAGCAGTGTTCAGGCAGATGGTACTGGGAATCATCTGAGTGTTATTCTTTAAATTGCCTTGGTTAAGTGGTGGGGACATTTGGGAAGCATGAGAAGGGCAGAGTGGGCACTGCAGCTTGGGACACGCATCCCCCTCTGGCCACTGCGGGAGGCATTGGCACCACAGCTGGGTGGCCCTGGCCAAGCCCCCCAAAAGCAGCTGGCTGGAGGTCACTGCTTTGGTCAGTGAGTGTCACAGAGGCTTTGTGCCTGGGCTCAGTGCCCACAGTGTGACACACAGCCGGGCAAAGAGCAGGGACTGCTGGGTGGGATGCAGGGGCGGCCAGGTCTTTGCTTAAAAATGGTTAGTGAGCATTTTCAGGAAAATAAAACAATCCTGAAAAAAAAAACTTCCATTCAGCTATGAAATAAAAAAATCTACGAAAATAGATTCCTAAGGGTCCAAGGTGGTATGGAGCTGAGAAGCTGTAGCTGAGGCAGATGAGCATCCTGGAGCACCTGCATGTCCAGCTGGAACAGGGCACTCAGAAGTTTGGATGTTAGTGAAGGGACAAAATGTCCACTTGAGGAGCCTGTGTGTCCCTCTGTCACCATGCAGAAATAGGCTGAAGCATTTGCCAACAAGGGACAACCTCTTTACTGCTTGTTCATCTGAAAACTGAAGATGCTGCAGAGGTAAATTAAGCTTCAAGGCAGTAGAGTTAAAATAGAAATCCTATTACTGAACTTTCCAAGGCCCATTCCTAAAGTGAGTATCAATACTCTGCTCATTAACAGGCTTCTGTGGAAACAAAGCCCATTTGCTTCAATTCTTCTGAATTTCATCCTCATTATTTTGGTTCTGCATCCAAGTTATATATTAAGTAGAAATAAAAATAAATCCTGAACAGTTTTAGGCTTGTGACGTTTGGAGAAGTGCTGATATTGATGATCATCACCAGAACTTTTTTCTATCATCAAAAAAATAGAAAATGTTCCTTCAAGTTACAAATTTTTTTTTAAGCTTTTCAGAACAGGAAAGATCCCTACCTATAAATTATTTGGACTTAGTCTTGCTGGGAAATTGAGCAGTAGAATCAATGGCAAGCACAGAGGAACAAGAGTATTTTAGGATCACGGGCCATCCTGCCCTTTTCCTGCCGTGTTTCGCTGCTGAAGCTGTCAGAAGAGCCTGTCAAACAGTTAAGCACATTGCTTGGGACTGTCTCCCTGCAAAGCAGAGAGGAAATCCTGTAAATGGGATTTTAAGAGCAGTTGGAGTCAGACTGCAGCTGCTGAAACATTTTTCTGGCAACATGACAGCTTCAGTGAGCGTCAGGAGATGCACCCAGCCAGCACAGGAGCTTAAGCTGGGAGCTGGTAATGGAGGCCTGGCTACTGGGACAAGACAACCGGTTGCTCGTCTGGTTGCCAAACCACCCCAGGGCTTTTATGATGTGCCAAACAAAGCTTTTAGAGAAGCCCAGGCAGCAAAACGGAAAGGAACCTGGAAATTACTTCAAAAATCTTCCTTCCCAATACAATCCACAGCAGCTCTGGCTACTCTAAAACAAGTCTGCTCAGATAAAAGCCACATGTGCATTTGCAGTACAAAAGCTCAGCCTACCTGGCTTGCAAGCTAAGGGCCCAGGCACAGATTTTCTTCAGGATGGATGTTAATATCTGGGAAAATATCCTAAGTGTTAATACCTGGGAAAACCCAGGGCACTGCAGCCAGGCCTTGTGGGTGGATGCCAAGGTGGAGGAACAGCAGGGGCAACGCAAGGCTGCCCTTGCTGGAGCAGCAACCAGCTGGGTCCCCCTGGGCTCTGCTGGGAGGCAGGAGCAGGACTGGTGCCACACACCCTGCCCCACAGGTGGAGCGTGCACCACCTCAGGGAAGCAGTGCAGAAGTTGCCACCATTTAAAAGCCTCACTCCCTCTGTAAATCTGCCTGGGCTGTGGTGGAACACCAGAGGTGTTAAAGAGTAGCACAGAAGGTTTGTGACACCTTCCTCCTAAGCGAGCTTTGCCCTGTCTGCTGGGGATGCTTGCAGAGTGCCCATCCCTGTCAGTGATCATGGGCTCTGGGATGGAGATTGCAAGGACCTGACATCCAGGCTGCTTTCCTCATCCCAACCCCAGCAGGTAGCGCTTGCCAAACAGGGTTTTCCTCAAAGAGGAGCTCTTCCCATCTGTGACAGCAGTAACAAAACACAGAAGAAGCACCATCTGTTCATCTAGTGGGTACCAGTGGTATCAATCCTCACCACAGCAGTTACAGACTTTAATAAATACATAGAACTCAATTTTTTCCTAAATATGGGGAACTGGCCTAGCCACAGAATTGCTATTGCAGCAGGGTTTATTGTAATTTGTATTGCACCAACAGTCTGCCTTTGTAACAAACATCCCAGGCTGGTACAACAGTGTTGAGTCCTGTAACAAATCCTTAGTGCTCAGGTGCCCATTCCTTGCTCTGTGCCCAGGGAAAGTGGGAGTGTGAGATGTGGTGGAGGTGGCTTCTGCCCCAAGCATCCCCAGCGGCAGCCTGGAGAGAAGACAGCTCTCTCCAGAACCTTTCCCCCATGGCTTTACAGGCACAGGCTGGGGCTCACAGGCACCTCGTGTGTCCTTGGCTCTGCATGCATAGCCTTCTCCAGCACCACCTTCTTTCTTTGACCCCAGCACTCTCATCAGAGAATTTGGATTGTCTTCTAGTTTTACAAATGTCACAAATGCCATATGGACTGTAGCTATTTTGGAGTAGGGAAAAATACATCCTAAGCTGACAGGATGCTCTCAGCATTCAGCCTCACTGGCCAGCTGGGAAGCAGAACAAGGTCTGACCTGTGGCACTGTTGCTCTCTGAAGTTTCTACTCACTGATTTTGGGCTCGCTGGAGTTGGTTGTAAGACAAGCCCTGTTTTAATGGAACCTTTCCTGGCAACAGTGATTTGCCCTAAGCAGGGATGTGGGATTAATAACCTTGCCTTGCTTCCTGAAAGGAAGAAAGAAACCACATGCCAGAGGTGGACTTGGGTGGCATGGAGAACATCAGGCAGGTTGAGAATGTCACCTCCAAGCACTCCATAGTTTGGAGCAAGTGTGGAGTGTTACTGAAAGGAAATTTGGGTCCCAGCACCCAAAGCCAGGAGCCATGGGACCAGCTGTGCCTTCAGATACTTCTATTTTCCTTGCTTTGCTAACAGATGGTACCTTAGGCTCTTGAAATAAATAGCATTTGTTGCCTAAGCTACGAATGCTGGCATGAGCTTTCAGACAAAAAGAAAATACCCATGTATGGGGCTGTGTTATGAGGATGCTTTTAAAGATGCTGGAATTACCAGGGAAAGGGAGGGCTCTAAGTGTTCCCATTCCATTGACAGCAGCAGGGATTGCTGAATCGGGCTCTCTCATCTGAGGAACGCTGAGCAGGGCTCCAGGAGCACATGGGGCTGTACCAACCAGCCTGCTCACTAATGACAGACCCACCAGATCAGTGTGTGGGCACTGCCTCATTGCTGTTTTAGTCAATAAACCCCACTGGGTGAAACTACCAGCGTGTTTATTACAAATAATATGTGACAGGATGAAATTAGCACATAGATGCTCTTATGTTGGTTAATGAGGTCTGAAATCTAATCCTATAAATCATCAACAACAGCCAGCTGGTGACAGACAGATGAAAAGTAGAGAGGTTGGTTATAACACATCCACATCACTGCGGTTTAAAATAGCAGCATACCTTTTTGCAGGACAGCACAATTAGGAAACAATCAGGTGTTTACCCTGGTTGCAGAGTTTCCCTTTCAAGCAGACATCATGCTGGGGAGCTGGGGCGCAGTTCAGGGCTGCTGAAGTGATCAAGCCTTCCACTACATCCAGTTGCAGCTTGGTGGCCCCTTCTGTCAGCTGTTGGGCGAGAAAGACGTGATCAGGTTGTCCCTCCAACAAAGAAGTTGCATCTGCTATGATAGAACGGGCTACATCTGAGTTTCCAGATCAAATGGAAAGAGAAGTGTCTGTGTGCTTTCCAGCCCTGGCTGGTACCAGTGAAAATAAAGGCAAATCATGGCCAGTCTGAAATTGTTGAATATTTATAAGAAATGCATGCTCTAATTTGCAGTATTTAGTATCCAATAGAATCCCTCATTCTCATGATTTAGGAAGCAGTCAGGCTTTCTAAATGTACTTCTATTCTTATTCAAACACAACAGGAGCAAGTAAATTACTTTATTACTGCAATTTACATTTACTGTCCAGTATTTTTTATTTAGGAAGTAAATCTGCTTGAAAGGCCACCACAGGTAGCAGGAAAACAGGAGTCAAGAGTGTGTGTGAGGCACCACAACCACTCCCCACCTCCCGTGCACAGCTGAATCACAGCTGCAAACCTCTGTACACATTTCCCTCCATAGCTGGGCTGGTTTATGGCCACAAATATCTCCTGCTTTAGTGCCCAATTCACAACATATTCAGTACTGGGTATGAATTCCAGGACTCTATTTATTTATTTATGACCTCCAGTCATCACCTGGTGTTGTATCTGACTGGACTAGACAGCCCTTCCACCTGCCCCTCCTAGCAAGCATTGCAATCTTTGGATAGAGGGTAAATGAGCACCTTCTGACCTGTTGTATGACTTAGACAAGCACTTTCCAGAAAAGTAGAATATTCTTCCCTGTAGGCTGGGTTCTGGGAGAGAAGTATATTGTAAACATTTAATATATGACTAAACGCTGTGCAAAAATTACAGCCCTAAATATTTACTCACTGCTGCTTGCCCTGGGCTTTAAATTATCCTATGATGGAGTTATAAAATATCCCTACATATTTAAGCTTTCTCCTATTTAGTAACCTGCTACAGTCTGCTACATCGCTGGGGGTTTCACTTCAGTTTTAACAGTGCTCATTTGGTTTTCCCACCTATGCAAATGTGCTGCTAACACATCACCTCACCCCTGTGTTGCAGTGTTTAATAGCATCCTACAACAGTGTAAGATCTTCTGTGGAGAGGGAGCTGCAGGTGTTTATCCTGGAGATAAAAGGAGGCTTGGGGGACCTTTCTGCTCTCCACAACTACCCCAAAGGATGGTGTAACAAGGTGGGGGTCGGTCTCTTCTCCCATGCAGCAAGCAGTAGGGCAGGAGGAAGTGGCCTCAAGTTGTGTCAAGGAAGGTTTGGATTGGATATTGGGAAGAAATTCTTCATAGAAAGGTTTATCAAGCACTGGAACATGCTGCTCAGGGCAGTGGTGGGGTCACCATCCCTGGAGGGGTTTTAAACACGTGTGGATGTTGTGCTTGGGGACATGGTTTAGTGGTGGCCTTGGCAGTGCTGGGTTAATGTTTGGACTTGATGATCTTTTCCAGTCTAAATGAGTGTATGAGTTTTGACAATAACAACCCCAATATTTACATATTTCTTATATTTTCCTCAGCACTTTGGTATTTCAAGTCATGTCAGCCTCCCATTGGGGACCAGAACCTCTAGGCTGGATGCTGCAAGTATTTCCCTTAGAATCAAACAGGAAATGTAGCAGAATATGTGTGAATTACTCATATTCACCAAGGAAATAACTGTTCTCTGAAAATTTGGGATGAAGAAATACCTCATCTAATAAACAATATTCATTTCTGCAAAAAAGAATAGCTCACTGATGCGCTGCATTATTTTAGCATAAGGTTATATATGCTGTCGCCATGCTATGAGAAATAAACATCATTTCAGATCTCCAAGAACCAGCACATTACAGAGACACCTGTGAATATTCCTCCTACTCAGTGCACTGGGAATTAGCTCAGAAAGAAACCAAACTTCACCGTGTGTGTAAGAGGCTTTGCCTGTACTCTGGGTATTCTTGAAGCATTCTTTCTTGCAGACTGCTCACTGCAAAGATTTGTGGATGACTATTATATTGCCCAGGGAAAAAGGAGGTTCATGAAAAGCCAGTATGAGAACCTGGAAATAGTCAATGCCAACATGAGAGGCAAAGCAGGAAGCTCCCTTACTTGGCACTAATTGGTATAAAGAAACTTAGCTAGTACCAGCAGTTACAGTAATCCTCAGAGACTTTGACCCTGGAGCTGATCTTAAGTGTACAACTGCTTATCATACACCAACACACTGGGGCAGGCTGATCAGGCTTCTCACCTGGACTACCACAGAGGAACAAGAAACCCAGGAAGAAAACACAAACGTGTGGCACCTGTAAAGCCAGTGCTGATGTGCAGAGGCTGAGGGGGGCTGAGCTGCAGGCAGCCTCAGTGGGTCAGTCTCAGCTGGTGCAACCCTGCCTGGAGCCCCTGGGAAAGAGTTGGTGTGGGAGGTGTTTGACGGAGAAAGTGTGGGTTCTGACAAGTTCATTTTGAGAAAAGATGGCACTTGGGGGTTTGGGACATAGGCAGGATCTAACCTAGGATGCCAGGAAATGCTTGGACTCCTTGTGGAAAACGAACTGTCAGCAATAACAGGAAACATATTTGAAAAAGCTGGGCACTAATTCGAAGCATGAGGCACAGAGCAAAGAATGTGATCTGGTTACATGTCTTTTATGTTTGGTTATCAAACTGCCTCCCAACCCACAAACAACAATAGATTTTGCTCAGTTGCTTGCTCTGCTGATATAACCTTATCACTCCCAACACATAAAGTGCAGTGATGGCTTTGCTGCTGCAGTCTCTATCCTTTACAGCCGTACTTATGTGCTACAAGATTAATCTGTAAGCATTCATTGTGAGTCTCTTAATGCAAATAACCCACTTTTTGTAGTCCTTCCATGAAAAAGATTACATTTGCAAAAGGATACAGGGCTTTAAAATGTTGTCACATCTTGCAGCCTATGAATGCAATGTATTTCTAAGTCAGCCTTGTCATAGGAAGCAGACACACCATTCAAAAAACCAGCAGCCTGCCTCTGTTAGTTTTAGAGGTAACTAAATAGGAGAACTTTCCTTGATGTAAGACTGGGGAGGAGAAGAATTCTGCTCATATCACTGTTACTGTGCACGCAGTAAGGCTAATGAATGGCAACTGCACTTCTAATAAAGGTGTACCCTGGCTGACTAAACAGAGCCCTGCAGCAATCACCTGGCTGCCACGGAGAGGATCCTTGCTTGGCACGTGGAATGTGGGAGAGGACTCACCTCCCACCCTGCAAAGACAGTCCTTGGGATGTGGAAGGCACAGCCTCGGTGGTCACGCCTGGGACGCCACTGCTGCGACAGGCTGTCAGGTTGTCAGCGGTCCCCCACCTCTCACCCCGCGTCGGGGAGCTGCTCTGGCATCCCTGCTCTGTACACAAGCCTAGGATTCGATTCCTCCTTCTGGCCTTCACAGGGCTTTCTGTGGGTTCCATCCCCCAGAACTGACCACTGCTCTTTTGCAAAAGCCACACCTTTAAGTATTTGATCACGTAACCTCAAAAGGGCCTCAACAGCCCAGCAGTTCTCAAAGCTGCAATGACTGCCTCTGCTAGCAGTGAAAAAGCAATTACTCAGACCAACTGATGGCAGAATATTCAAGCTGAATATTTAAGGAGTTTCAGAAGCTTATCAGGGATCTCAATTTTGTGACTTGTTTTCAAATTTCCTCCGTAAGTCATGTGTCAGAAAAAGAATGCAAATAAACAATGAAAAAGATACTGAAAATATTATTTCAGTCAACAGTAAAATGAAACAATGCAATGGAAGATTAATTTCCCCTCTGCGTGTGCTGAGTGATGACACAAATACTCATTTCAAAAGATGCAAAAGGCATTGTGCCCCAAAAGATGGAGCATGATTATGAGCTTAATGGGTTGTTTAACTTGATAAAGTGCCAGTTTCTAAATAGAAACTGTGCTTTAAATATTTAATCAAATTTTGAACAGTCTTCCATTTTTTTCCCTTGGCTAAAAACAGACACAAAAAAATTGCATTTTTCTTTAAGCATCCAAACACATTGATACAGAAATTAAGCAGGAGGAGGAAGATTTAGGTAAATTTGGACCTGTTTAGGTGCCTTCTAATCAAAGCTGTGAAGCTTCAGTGTAGATCCCAGCCCCTTGTCAAGCACATCACCCAACAGAGATTTGGCTGTGCCTTTTGATTTTCCAGTGGTTTACACACCTACAAGTGGACACAAGGGGCAGGGGGCTCTTTCCCTTGCATCCCCATGGCTCCAGTGCCTCGCACCAGCATCAGTGGGATGCCGCTTCCACAACCTGGAGTCGGTTCACTGCCCTTGCCCAGAGAATTGAGAGCCTAGGCATAAGGCACAGGGACAACAGGACTGTCTGCGCATTAATCTCACCAGCAGGGACCCTCTGCCTTGCATCAAAACTTTGATATTGCTGCTCTCTCCCACCTGCTTTAGTCTCCATCAATATTTTAGTCCCTTCCCACCTGCAGGCCCTGACCAGTTCAGGACATCCCCTGGTTGTCTTCCCTTCTGTCACATGTACTTAAAAACCTATCTATTCCCATCAAAAGATACTGCAAGCATTTAAAAGAACGACAAAGATGTCAAACATTCCTGTTGGAACCCAGGCCAAGGCCATTGGCTGCTATTTTGCCACCTTGAATATGACGAGGTAAAAGAAGGATGAAAATAAGTTCTGAGGGCCCCTCCAAGCCAGAGGGATCCCCCACCTACTTCTGAAGGACCAGGGTGCCCAGACACTATGGGAGCAGTGAGCTGGTGGCACATGAATCTTGGTGGCTTTAGCTTTGAGCCCACAAGGGCTGGATCACCCACACTGAACTGCCCACATGTCACTGTTGTCCCCTGGCAGGCTCTGGCCGAGGACCAGAGCGCGTCACAGAAGCCCAGCTCCAAAAACCCAAGAGGCTTTTTCCTTTCCAAACACTCCCCTGTGCCCTCTCCAGTTGTCACTTCCCATGAGAGAAAAAAGCTGCTGTCCCTTTTTTGCCAGGGCCACAGCACTGGACTTTGAAAGAAGGAAATGCCTTTGTGGCCGGAGGTTTTATATCCCAGTGACAGACTGCTCCCCGAGTGCAGCCAGCCAGTGTCCCCGACACGTGGCTCCAGCCCCAGCCCGGCGGAGCAGGGATGGGAACAACCCCTCCGGCAGGCACAGGGCTCAGCTTCTTGCAGAAATGGGTCCTTGGCAGCCAGGAACAAATTAACATTCAAGGGAGTCTGTTTGGATAACAGAAAAAGCAAAAAACTCCGCATGGCAAATGATCCCTTTTAGAGCAGCATTACAAGCCTGGCAGTTGTCCAACTGGCACAGTAGCTCTGAAACAGTGAGCACACACCACTTAGCTGGTGATGTGTAAAGGGCACCTCTTAACAATTTCTGCCTTGAAAACTGTCTTGTGAAATTTGTGAACTTGAGTTGTATTCATACATCACCCAAATCAGCTGTGTATCATTCAGCACAGCTATTAGTTCCAGGCTCTAAATAAATCTAGCATCTGTGTCACTCACCAGCAGTAACAGTGTGACACTTCTTTTTTCAGTTTGCCTGTTTTCCTTTCTTTTTGGCACAGATGGCTGGGTGATGGAGTCATGGATACTTCCTAAAGTGACTGTTTTTGCACCCTTCATTGTTTTAGCTATCAGAAGCTCCCTGTGTTTGGAGCTATAAAACCCACTGCACCCCCAGCTACAGATCAAAATTCCCTAAAAGCTCTCTTTTCCAATCCCATTTTTCACTAACGCCCTCACTGGATCAAACTTCACAGTCAGCTGTCCAAGGTGTGCTGCTCCTTTGTTTTATCACAGAATATTTGAGCCAAGCCATAGGTACCTCACAGCCCAGTGTGACTTTTCTAGAAGGGACCTGTTGGGATCATGTGTCTCCTCCACAGAGCTTCATGGGCACAAAGGGGCAAATCCAGATGGAAGAGTCCTCCTCAAAGCAGCTGTCTGGAACCTATGTCTGCTTTCTCAGGTGCCAGAACACTGGCCATGCTCCTTGTGGAGAGAGTAAACATTCAGGCTGATGCAACCCCACAAGAGCAGCCTGCCATCTACAGAGGAATGAGAAAGAACCGGTGTGCACAGGCAGGGATGTCACTCACCCACACAGGCATAAGTACAACACTGTCACAGGGAGTAGCTCTGGAGACTTCCAACCCCTGATATACTGACAAAGGGAGCCACCATATTCAGAAAGGCTTTTGGAAGCCAAGGAGCTCCAAACAATGAAAGTGGAAGCATGTTCTTCTGTAAGTCAGGTTACACCCACCATACTCACTCCATTGATACCAGCGAGGTTTCCTGCAGGATAAATTCCTGATCAGCAGTGAGTTAGGAAAATAAAATCTGATCCTCATGGGGTTTTTGCCATTGTTTTTCTTGCTGGGACCTTTTTTACTTCTGATCTCATTATTTCTATTCTGGAACTCATTACTTTCACTTGGTCTGCAGCTATCAGACCAACAGCCAATTTACAAGACTAAAAATTTAATGTTAAGAAAAACCCCTCAAAACTAAAAACTAGCAATCTGACCAAAGAGGTCTAACGAAGTAACTACATGCAAACAAGCAGATTGCATAGGTAGCAGAAATGGAGAGAGAATAATTAGAAAAGGAGCAGCGATACGAAAAGCTGCTTTGGTAACTTAGGTAGGAAAATGGAAAACTTTTTGCTTGATATGTTTTTAAAGGCCAGTTGGACAGGCCAGGCTTTGGAACAAGAGGACTTTGCCCCTGGCATGAGTGAGGCCCATAAGAAAAAAACACTTCAAGATCTGACTTTGTGAACACAATTCCTGCAGCAAATCCTCAATGTTTCTTGCCTAGTCTAACTCACCAAGAGTCAGGTGATGGGAGGGATGGGGCTGCCCCAGGCATTGCATGGAAGCGCACCCAGTCAGCCTGGGACACGCACCCTCCCTGCAGCCTTGCAGCATATTGGGATGTTTTTGATGCCTGCTCCTGCCCAAAGTGTTTTTGAAGTGTTTGATGCTTCCCAAAGCCACCTGCAGGGACTGGCTGAGCGCAGCTCAGCTCAAGACTGACTTACAGATGGTTTTTCCTTGGTGACTGGATTCATGTTGGAATTGCATTAAAAGCATGCAGTTCTGCTCAGCCTTTTTTGGGATCAATGCCTCAAGCCATTCTGGTACTCTTCAGGACCAGGGTTGTGGCTTTTCACACCCTATCATTGCTGCATGCCACATTCACCCCAAAAAGCAGCTGGGTTTGCAGAGTTCAGACCCCCCCACAGGACACAGGCTCAGCTAATGCTGCAGCTTCTTCCGAAGAGCACTTTGGCCAGACAGACGGACAGACAGCAGCCACTCAGCTCCGTGCAGAGGGACCCTGCTAACCTTCTACTCCTTCCTTCTGCAACACTATTGCAGCAGTCTAGGTTTCCTTCCCAGATCCAAATGAACTGAGCACATGCCAGTGCTATCAGCAGGTGAATGTCTCACTTGCAGGACTCCATTTGTTTTGCCCAGAAGACAAGATATTGAAACTACCTTACTGTGCTGGCCTGACCGAGGCTCGTGAGAGCACAGTGAGAGCAGCCAGGGTCACCTGTGTTCGCAGCCATTCAAGCTCAGGGGCAAAGTCTATTAAAAGAGCTTTTTAGGGGTTGATTTAGAGTGCAGAGGAGAGGGGACACCCAGGGTGGTGGCAGCAAGGGGACACACAGGTCTGCTGTGTGTCTGACCAATGCAGAAGCCACTCTGCTGGGCTGGGGAAGACTGGGCTCCCCAGGAGGGCTGCCTGCACAGCCTGGTCCCAAGCTGCACCACACCTCCCAGAGCTGGATTTTCTCCTGGGAGCATATTTGAGCTTATTTAGCTAAGTGCATCAAAAGTAAAAAAATAATAGACAAAAACATCAAGAAATGTAAGACAAAATTAGCTAGGATAAAACCTGTGTGATGGGTGGCATTATAAATGCCTAGGAATAATCACAGCCCACCCAAGACTATTTTCAAAGGAAAGTAGCTCAGCTTTGATGCCTTTGGAGTCCAAGGACTTTGGCTTTTTGCTTAAACTCCTTCCATTGTGTTTCATGTTTTCTCAGGGGAAAACACAGGCATCAGAAAAACACCCTTTTTAAGTAGGCTGCAGCTGAAGAAATGGCTTCATCTCCTGTGAAGAGATAAGAAGTGCTTTGCTTTTCAAGAGGTTGAAGTAAACAAAAATCAGCAATCAAGGGAATCAAAGTGCCCAAAGAGTCTTTGCTCACTGCTTGTCAGTGCTGAACAAGTTCTATTAAAACCAAAAAACCAAACCAAGCCACAACCCCAGAATTACAACAGATGTTCAGGCACTCACGCTTCTCTGTCTGGCTACAAGAGGGAGAAGTGACATAGCAAGAAGAGATGCTGAAGTGTACTTTTCCCCAGGAAAACAAAAATAAAAGCTCCGTGAGAGACACATTCAAGACCTGCACCCCGTGGAGCGCAGCGGGAACATTGCTTGTGCTCACCACCCCATCCCTGCTCCCCACAGTCCCATGTGATGATGCATCAGGAGCCCCAGGGCTTTGCTTCTTCCTCTGAGGGCTGATGTTTGCCTCCATCCCCAGGCAGCCCTGCTCTGGCTGCCTCTTGCAGCTCCCTTGTGAGCTGAGACCATTGCTCGACCCTTCTGTGCTCCTCTCCAGGCAGGTGGAGGCCTGCTCCCGGCCTTCCAGTGTCACTGCGTTCTCCCACACCCTCTGATCATCCCCACAGCCCAGCCAGGGGCATGGCAGAGCCAACAGCACATCCCCAGGGCCACAGGTGCCGCCCTGCCCATGGAAGGCCCCATGGAGCACTTGGACAATTCCCTGAAGCACTCCCAAGAACTGCTGGAGTTAGGTTGGAGGCCATGCAGGTGATGGCACTCAGGGGCTGATTGGCAGCACTCAAACACTCAAGCAAGGAGCAGATGGTGTCTCAGCAAGTGCTCCACGTACCTGGCCAGGGGCCAGAAACATGCTGGCCACCACACCAACTTAGCAGCAGCAGACAACTCTGCAAAGAGCCTGCAGACAAGCTGCTGCATAAATCACGGAGCCTCAGACAGGGTGAGGAACCCCATCCACAAAGTACAGGGTAGTGAAACGCTGTTTCCTAGGCAAGGCAGGGATGCTGACAGCAGCAGAGGGCAGTGGGTGCAGCACAGCCCCGGGAGCAGCATGGCAGGAGGAGGCATCTCAGAGACCTGCCTGCCACCCTCCGCTCCTGGCACAGATGGACTCTGGTTGCTGAAGTCCAGCATTCACGTTTTAGCTTTGTATTTTCCTTAGGCTGGCCGTGTTCTTATTTCCCTCGTGAAAACACAGCTCCAAGGTTTATCCCATCTCCCCACAGTGCTTCTGCATCCCTAACAACTTCATATCCCCCATGCAACCCTCAGCCACTGCTGCAGACCGCGAGCCACTGCGTCCGGCCGGTCCTGGGAAGCAGCGATGGGAACAAATCCTCCCTGCTGTAGCAGGAAGGCTACACAGCAGCACAGGCCCTGCTCTATTGTCCCCCACAGGATCTACCTCCCCATCTTCAGGCAGTGCAGATTTCAGGTTTCTGCAACAGTCAGATGGACTTTGATGCTTTTTATGATTAAACGGATGTGTCAAGCAGGGCCCTTCTAGATAAAGTGGCTTTCAATGAAAAGGCTGTTTCTAGTCCTATAAATGACGGCATTATTTGAAATAGGAAAGTCATTAGCAAACCGTTGCCCATCAGCATGTAATGAACCAGAATACAAGAAAACTACCACCATAATTATCTGCTGTGGTAATTTTACATTTTCTTTTATTAAGTGAATGAAAAATAAAGTGACCACAATTATCTAACATTCTAAGTGAAGTCTTCCAGCCCTCCCTGAGTTACTTGACTATGTGACACTATAGTGTTTCCTCTGACTGCACAGATGATAAGAGGAGGCCACCCTGGGGTGCAGCACCACGTGCATTTTATAGGCAAACACAGAAGAGAGTTTTACCTACCACAGGATGTGGATAGAGCTGTTTTGTAGGCAAGGACCAGATCGTCTTCACCAACATCAATGAGCTCCAGTGAAGTGCCATCCTGGGTGGCAGGAGGGCCCGAACTGGCCCAGAATCACTGCAAAGCCTCCAAAATACCCAAAGGAACAAGGACATCCCCATCCAGCAGCACGCCACTTCGCTAAGCTGGGAAGGGGTCAGTGAAGGGAATCTCCTGTGGGGTTGTGGTACCTGTGATATGACATAAATTAAAGGTGACTGCGCTGCTGCCTCCCAGGAGTGCCACCATGGCTATCAAGGTTGTGCTGCTGCAGCCAGGTGGGCACTGAAACATTTCAGACTTCTGCTCTGCAGTGAAGTCTGTAAACCCAGTGACCTGACACTGCTTGACAGACAGAGGAGAAGACACTCAGCATATTGAGGCTGTTAGCAAGAGACAGGGAACAACAAACAGTGTCGTGCTATGAAATGAAATTGAAATGCAATAAAAGTCTCACATGGGAAAATATGCAGATCGACCTGAACTTTGTCACTTTGCTGAATTACAGCACGTTTGGTGGCAGGGATTGCTTTTCAACTGGAAAGTAACAGATTTTTCTCTCTGATGTTGCTGAAATCTGGACATGAAAAGCAGTTTTCTTAGGAAGTGACAGTAGAAATACAATAGAACTTCTAGAGGATGTAGCCTCCTTTCATTCAAAGGGATATTGGTTTTAAGGAGAATTGAAGTTTTAATCAAAGATTTTTCTTATGTTTGTCAAAAGCAGGGAAAAGTGACAACTGCTTGTTGGCTGTTGGCTCGTGCTGAGCCAACCCTTTGAATATTATTCCAGTTGATTAAATTTGCATTGCTAATAGGGGAGAAGCCATATGCCTTGCACACCTGTAGAATACAGCTCCGGGTTTTGAAAGGTTATTAATGCACCATTGTGTTCTGGCGAGAAAGGATTTTATCAGAGTGGGATGAGGGGCTGCTAGGGGGGCAGAGAGTCCCCTGCCACTGCTCCCCTTCCATGCTGTGCATGGGCTCCCTACACAGCTCACCCCAGAGCTGGCTACACAAGTGTAGCAGCAGGGGAGGGGAGAAACCTGCCTCTTCCGAGGCAAAAACCCGTTGGCTTCAGCAGGGAAGTGTCTATCAGGGCAGCATGAAATCTCACTCAGAAAAAGAAGAAGAAAGAAATAGAGCCTGCAAGAGATTTCAGTCTTACAGATTGGCTTATAAAGATAATGGAATTGGTGCTCTCTGTATGGCTTCAGATGAATTTTAAATGTCTTGGGTAAAACTGAGGGGTTTGTTTTTCCTGTTGTCCAGTTAAGAATTTTGCCATCACTAGAGATTGCTGAAATTACTGCTTTCTCCTTCAGGTCATATTCAAAAAATTAAACAGACTACTCCTACTCCCCTTAAGACTTCGTAGAGGGATTTTACCCTGATTAAAGCATTAAAAATTAATGCCACTCAGAACAAGTCCCTTTGGATTCTACAGACTGCAGCTATTGCCTGTCTCCTCCAGGTATTTCAGTCGACATTATCTGTAATTAACATTGCGTGTCTTAGCCAGTGGCTTTTTGTCAGAGAATTTTCAGCAGTGTAAATGGGAGCCAGCTCTGCCTGCTGTGAAAACCTGCCTCAAATGTCAGGCAGATCCAGTCTTGTCCTCTTTCTGGCGTGCAGCTTTATTAGCAGTGAAACAAACACTATATTGAGACAATTTACTGTGCATTTAACTTTCCAGGCTAAGGATCCTGCTAGAAATCACTTCTCAACACTCACTCCCACCCCTGCCACGTTCAGACTCAGGCACCATTTGTTTTGTTCCACTTAAAAGCTGTTGTCTGGGGTGAGGACAACACATTCCAGGAAGCTCAGGTGAGCTCACTTTGTGTTCGATACAGGTGGAAAGTGTTTGGACTCAAGATGAAAAATGACTGCCAGGAACTCCCATCCACCACCAAAAGAGCCCTGGGCAAGCATTACTTTCACCAGTTACCAAACCCATCAACCCAGCCTCAGCATTTGGGAATTACAAGTTTCACTCTCCCTTGAATTTCCAAAACTTTATTGGACTAATTGAGAACCCTTTAGGGACAGTCAGGCAGTGAAGTTCTTCACAGCAATGGTGCAGAAAGTGTGATAAAGAGACAGAAACATGAGCTGGTATTTGTTCACAGGCACGTATGGGCATTCTTCTTTCTCTGTGGGTGTCTTTGGACAGTCAGAAGGAAACAGAACCTGAGTGCACTTTTTCCTAAAGTACACTGACAATCCTGACCCAGCAAAGAGGAGCCAGTGGGACAAACAGTGCTTTCTGTGCAAAAACATACAGGAAATACCTGTTGTAACAAGCTCAAGGGAGTCCAGGCAGCAGCATCCAGAGGGCAGCCAAGCAGTGCTGGAGAATGAGAGCTGGTGGTTCCCTCCACAGTGACTGGGAAGGAGCCCTGCAAGGCAAAGGGACACGGGGAGGGAGTTGCTGTGGCTGCAGGTGACACCTCTGGCCCAGCATTTGTGAAAATCAATGCTTTCTTGCAAATATCTAAGGAAAAACTAGGCCCTTGGGACCTTTAAATGTTCAAGAGGAGACCTGCCCTGTTTGTTGGCTATATTAATGTGTGTATTAAACTTGCACTGGTTTGGTCCCCCCTGCACTGCTGGAGAGAGGCAGCATTGGCTGCATCTTCTTCTGGGAAAGGGACAATGCCTGTCCCTTTCCACCTGCATCCCTTTCTTGGTTTTAAAAATACATCTGCATAAAGACAGCTGCTTCCTATCAAGACACCTGGAATCACAGGTTGTCTTAAATAAAGGATGTCTTTCAGAGCTAGTGAGAACATTACTGTGGTCAGCCTGTTAGAAACTTCTGTTTGGGCTCATTAGCAATTTACCTTTTTTAATTGCAAAGTAATTTAGATTTGATAAAGCTTGTTGTCAGTTTCCCAGAAATGTCTGAGGTGATAATTGCCATTTTTAAAATATTCTTCAGGAAAACTTTCATTTCAACTTATTTGTCAAATTATGAGGTGTTTTTTACGTTTCCAAACTGAAAATATCTGGGATAACAGGATGAAGGAGGCAGTGGGTGGCGTGAAATGGCTTCAAAAATTTCATGTTGTTGACCTTACTCAAGGCAGAAATGTCTAACCCTCAAAATTATTAGTAGGACAAGATATCAAACCACCCAAAGGAACCTGTACTGATGCCTTAATGCCCATGCAGGATTCACTGTAACATCAGCCACGGTTAAGATGTTGTTGTTGGAAACCTGCTTTACCTAGAGCTCCAGTGCCTCTGCCACCCCAGCACAAACGAGGTGCCTTCTCCTGTGACAGCCCACCCCAGCAGCCAGCAGGGCTCTCGAGTCTGGCCTGGATGCACAAGCTATTCCTGTTGCCTTTCCCAGAGCCGTAAAGGTGCCTTTGTAGCTGGAAAAGGCTGGTTCCAGCAAAGAGCAGCTCTGCTCAGTTGTCAAGAAGAAGGGCACAGAGCACAGATTCCTATGGCAGGCTTTTTCTAAGCTTCCACAGTGTTTACTCCTTCCCAGACAAGAGAACAACAACCAAGGAAAGCAACAATTGCCACATAATTGCAATATTCTGAAATTAAACTGCTTCCTTTGGTAAAGGAGCATGTTACTAACAAATGTACAGGAGTAAGATTGAAATTAGGCTGCAAGGTAATGAAAAATGTGCAAGGACTCAAAACAATTCCCAGCAGAACAACAGAGCCTCTTCCAGGCTCAGCACTGACATCCCACATCTGGGACAGCTTATTAAAAACACCCACGGCAGAGAGCAGAACCTGAGCTAGGGACGGGAGAAAAAGCTCAGTGGAAGAGAGGAGGTCGGAGCCCCTTCAAGGTGAGCCAAGGCCACTCAAGCGGTGTGAGCTGCAGAAGCCATCGGCACAGTCAGCCTTAAGAGACAGCTAACAAGGCACAAACGCATCCTTTTAGGAACAAAGGCCACCCCTCCGCAGCCACACCGCACGCCAAGCTCAAGGACGGGGTGTGTCAGCACACGGAGCTCCACTCTCTACTTGCTGACTTGGAAAGGGCCTTGAATGCTCTGTTTAATTTATAGACAAGAAACCCAAAGTTTCTTGAAAGAGCACATCAGTAAATTAGCATCAAATTTTGCTGCCTTGTCAAGGATTAGCAGTTTTAATCCATTTCAAGTATGAATTGGGAATTAGAAAATAGTGCTGAGATATTAATAACAAGTAGTTCAGTGTGTGCCCTTAATTTGCTTAAATTTAAAAGGGCTGGTAGGAATTTTAATGCAGAGGAGATAGAGCTGAGCAGATAAAATAAAAATGTCTTAATGTCACAACATACCTAGAGGTTTTGGGCTAAAGCTCTGTTTTCCTATTGCTTTCTAGATCAAATATTTGCTGGCTGCCTGAGGTCGTCTGCTAAATCCGTCACTGACAGTTGCTGTCTCCAGCCATTCACCTCTTTCCATCAGCAACTGGGAAGGCAACTAAAGATGTGCTTGAATAACCAGGCGCTGCCTGTTAGAGCCCGTAGTTCAGGGTGTCAGAGTCAGCCCACGCTCACACGCACATCCTCTCTGGGCACTACCTGCACACTCCGGAGCCTCCAGCCAAAGTGCTGCACTTCCAAAAGGAGAACAGGCGGGGATAAAGAAGGTAAGATACACCAAAGGGCTTTTTAACTCATTGTCAGCACCTCGGGGATAAAATTTACATACCCCAAGGTGTTTGGAGAACGCCCACAAAGCCTGCTCTCCAGCACAGCCCCATAAATCACCGATTTAATGGGTGTTAATGGGCTGGTGCCTTCAAAGCTTTTCAGTCAGCGCAGATGTTTCCTCTTTGACAAACCACTTTGATCATTTATGCTACTAGTTATTTTTAATTCAGAAAATGTCATATTAATTGTTTGAAATGTGCTGTACAACAAGCCATGGTATTGTTGATTGCCTTCCCTAAACTCCTGCAAAACTACACTCAAAAGTTTGGTCCAGGCATGTAAGAAGGAAATGCAATTAATATAAATTGAGCTGTAAGCTAAGGTTCAGTTTCTCCTCCCAGATAACAGTAGATGCCATTAGGATAAGTTGAGCAAAGAAGTTGAGACAAGACTGTGATATTTATGGTCATAAATCTCGGTGTCTTGACATAACCTCATTTACAAAATGCGCCTCATTCCCACGACCCTTGCCGTTGCACAGGAAAACACAGAGGTGCTCCAAAACCAGGAAGAGACTGCACAACCAAAGTGAAGAGAGCAGAGACCGTGCTCATCAATAGTTGCATTCCAGTAGCAGAAAACAGTCCTCTTTTTTCCTAGGCAGAATGACAGCAGTAGAAATCTCATCGTGTCATACAGTCACCGTACATTACATCTCTAATCGTGTCTGTCCAAAGTTTCTCAACAGCTCAGTGCATTTTCCCTTTCAAAAGAACTGCTGGAGTTTATCTGGAGAATAACGAGTAGAGTGACAAAAAACCAAAGCTAAACCCAACAGCTGTGGATCAACCAAAACTACTGGCACTGGCTGGCACATCCACTCCATGCAAAGGGAGACTGATGACCAGCTCAGGTGCTCCATCAGCAGCACTGAATTCTGGTCAGGAGATGAGGTCCCACCATGGGATGTGCAGGACTTCTGACTGGTTCCAAAGGTTTTGCAGATAATAAACTGTTCCGAAGTAAAATTTTCCTGATAAATTAGAATATTGTTTTTGCTGATAAAATTTAAGCTATTTAGTAGTATATCTAGTAGTATATCCTATCAACCACTCCATACCTTGTGCTGAGATAAAGGAAATCACAAAAACATTAGGAAACGTGGAAAGAAAATTGTTAAGATGATATTTGTCCTCAGTTTGACCTTATTTTGATATAGGCCATAACAAAATGAAAGTAAATCTTTCAAAATAGAGGTACAGGCTTAAATTGCTCGTAATTAAAAAATAGCTGTAAACAATCTATTTAAATGAAACAGCTTGAACGAATGAGGGGAGGAGGTGCATCCCACCTCTTCCCTTCATTTGAAACAGGCCAAATCAGCTTACTGCACTTCCAAGTTGTTGACATTATTCCAGAAGTAATCGTGTTGCTGTCTAGCCAGGGGAGATTGATGCCTATCTGTGCTGACAGACATGCTGATGCCTCTTCTCCTTAGGTTTCCAAGGTTATGGTTTGACAGTCAATTAAAAAGTTCTCTCTTCCCTGACAAACTGTTGGACACCACTGACTTTCTCCTGCCCCTTCCCTACTGGAGAAACACCTTCACGTTGTCCCCTTGACCATGGGGATTTTATGAGCACCCTATTTCAGCAGCCTGTTTTGGGTGACTTTCTTCAGCTCTTCTGTACCATGGAGGAGCACCACAGCACCCACAACTGGGCACTGCTCACGTCTCCTGCCAAGGTGACACAGGGACACAAATGTCACAGCTGCTCTCACACGAGTCCCAGCCATATACCACAAGATTGCTGGTTCCTCTCTGCCACTACCAACCCTGCCAGGGAAGGACAGATGGGGGTCTGTCCCCAGAGCCCTGCCCTTGCCTCTCCCTGCATGGCAGAGCTCATTGCCACCGTGGCAGGATCCAAGAGAGCAAACCTGGACAGCACGGGAGATGCCAAAGTTGCACATTCCCAGCTTCATTCTTCTACCTGTAGATGGCATGGATATACCTTGCTATCTCAAGCAGCTCTCCACTCCTGCTCACTTGCTTAGTAGGCAGCGTTCTAGAGATCAGCACTTTAAACATGAAGTACTATCTAGTGGGCGAAATTAACTCCCACCAGATGATACAGGACCTATATAAAGTATCTGCTTAGAACACTAATGCTTTTAAGGGCAGTGAAAGTAATACTCAAGTGAGAAACAACTGTAGGAGCTATTGCACTTGGCTTTGCAGTAACATCTTTATGCAGTGATTTCCCAGGGCAAATGGAGTTGTCTGCAGAGTGAAAAACAAAACCCGACGCACTTCCAAAGAAACAAACAACCAGGAGAAAGCCATCTGAGCAGAATCCAAGCTACACAAAGTGTAGGACTATGCCTGTGAACTTCACCCACCGAGACATCCCTCAGCAAATACTACTGCTGAGACAAGCTGTAGGAGGCTGTTCTCAGGAGCAGCCGCCTATCTGGATAAATTTGTTACCGTGCCCGTGTAGCTTTGGGCTGCTTATGCAAAAAGTATTTCATTCCCTCAAGGTTTGGAGCAGTGCTTAGTAAGAATGACAGGAAAAAGTAAAAAATCCTGGCAAGTGTGACTGCCGGGAGAATGAGGTACCCTTGCATTTCTGTAACTCTCACTTCCCCTCCCTCCCTCCACAATTTAACCAGTTAAGCACCTTTGTAAATCAAAACCACAGCATCTTTCTTTAGGCACTATTGAAAAGTTTAGCCTTAACCTTAACAAAAAACCACCCAGATTTATTTTTTCCCCAAAACATTTCGACAGTTTTGGCATTTGATTAAAACAAGGGATTTACTCCTTGCAGAAAGCAAATCTCAAACAGAATTTAATACCTTCAGATGAGAACGCCCACAAAAGTGACTGTGTCTGCAGAGAGCTGGAGGTTATCTGTAAAAACCTGCTTGCTGCAATGCCTCTCCTCTACAGAAAAATAATAGTGATATTAATTTGGGGCATTTTGTTTAGCTGCAGTGTTCAGAAGCCATTCCTGCAAAGACTTCTCACATGGTGCCATTAGCACCTACTTGCAATGCACCAAATTAAATGTGTAGGCAGGACTGTGGAGAAGTGAAGTCAAAATAATTCGTATGTGCAGCTACCTAGGACACTGCTTAAAAGACACAACAGAAATCTTGCACATAACTTAAAACTTCTCACAGTCATTTCAGTAACACTCCAAAATTTTCTCCTATACTAGGAGCACCAAGCAGCTTCAGGTCCCCTCAACTCCTGACTTGGACAAGTAACCTCACCTTAGAGCAACAGCTATCTCCTCAGAGTGTATCCTTATTTTACCTCTCCCCACACCTGAGCCCAGCTCTGCAAGTCATTGCAGAACATATAAATCACATACCCTTTTGGAAATGAAAAAGCATTTGAAATCTGGACTGACTTCACACTGTGGACATGCCAAAAGTTAGAAGAATTAAGTTGGCATAAGAAACAATAAGCATTAAATCATGCCTGCATTAGGGACAAGGGCTCACTCTGAAAGAACTACTGCTCTGTTATTTTATTCTCTCGTTCTTTTTAGAGTTGAGGAAGGGGGGGGTGAAATGACAGATTAAAAAAATTACATAGAGGACAACATTTTAATTGCAGCTTTTAAATTTTGAGCTTTGAAAACAACACCCATATTCTTCAATGGGTTTGAGAAATGCTAACCTTCATTCTTGAGTGACTAAGATATCTTGTTCACATTCATAAAAATCCTGATTCACTCTGTAGCATGGACCACAATGGACTGTGTTTATCCTTTAAAAAGATCAAATGAAGCAACTGGCAGTGCAATTAACTTCCTTTTAATGCATAAGACAATATAGAGGCAATTTCCCTGAGTGTGTAGAGATACCATAGATATTTTGATATCATAGATACCATAGATATTCTGTTGCCCTGCACAGAAATTCAACCTTGTTTAAAAGAGAAAGCCACATGGAGAAATGGGACTGGAGCACAACACCCTTTTACAGACCTGTGAAATATTCAGGGCTGTTTTTCAGCCAGTATATTTCAGTTCAAATCAGAACACTAAAGGACAGTGCCAGAAGCAAAGTTTCATCTTGTGTACCTAGACTTCATATCAATTTAATCAAGATAAATTGGCACTGCCTTATAATTTACTATATCTGAGGGTTCCATAGACACCTCTAGCTTGTGTTGTGCTATGCAAATTATTAAATGAATACAGAAATGAAGACAAACCTCTCCAAGATGTTTTAAGTACAGAAAAGAACAATTAAATTTGAACTTAGCTCTGTATTTTGGTGTTTGATTTCTCAGCTTTTAATATCAAAATAATCCTCCCCTCCATATTTATAAATCATACTCATTCTCCAATTCTGTCCCTCCTAAAGGCAAGTAATTGCACAATCTGTCCCCTGCATTCATTTAGCTGAGAACGTATCCACAGGCTCTGAGGGAACTGGCAGAGGGAGTGACTAACCCATCATATTTGAGAAGTCGTGGCACTCCACTGAAGTTCCCACTCACTATAACAGGGGAAACATTACCCCCATTTTTAAAATGTAAAAAAAAGACACGGGGAACTACAGGAACAGTCAGTGTCACCTTGGTGTGCCTCAAGATCAGGGAGCAGATGCTCCTTTCTATGCTAAGGCACACGGAAAATAAGGAGGTGGTTGGTGACAGCCAACATAGTTTCACTAGTGGCAAAACATGCCTGACAAATGTGGTGGCCTTCTATGATGGGGTTACAGCAGTGGCAGATGAAGAGCAGCTGACATCTACCTGGACTTGTGAGAAGTGTTTGACACTGTCCTGCACAACTTCCTTGTTTCTAAACTGGAGAAACGTGGATTTGATGGGTGTGATTGCCCTGGTGGAAGGTGTCCCTGCCCATGGCAAGGAGTGTGGAATTCTGTGACCTTTAAGGTCCCTTCAAACACAAGCCATTCTGTGGTTCTGTGATTGCTTATGCCAAGTGTTCATTTGGGTCCACTGCAATCAGAAACAACGTGCCTTCTATCCTCCAGTACCACCCCAAAGCTCACATTTTAAATATGTTTGGTCAAGCTGTCCTATCATCCCCCTACCAGAACTGCAAAAATACAGTTTTTTTAATAAATGAACTATTTTTAGTAAGGTACAGAGAGTCCTTTGGGTTCAGCCGTTCCCAATTGCTGCACATTCTCTACCCTCAATGCAGTTATATCAAAACAACACAAGTGCTAAGGGCACAGAAGGTCTTGACTACTTGGGGTGAGCCAAGCAATAACACATTTGCCTCTTGGGCATGCTCAGTTATTTTGTTGTTTACAGCTGTGTATGCAGGGCCAGCCTGGGGCTCCTGAAGAGCTTGACCAGTATGGCCAAGGCAGCTATTTTATTCACCAGGGGCCTGCACAAGGGAGGTAGTTCACTCCTGGCCTATCAACACCTAGTTATGGTCGAACTTATGCCAGTATCTCAGCCTAAATAAATCTGTGGGCAACCAGATGACACTAATTGTCTCAATTATCACACCTGAGTCAAAGTCTTCCCTGAAATTAATGATCTAAAAAATCTCCTACACTCAGCTACAGGCTGCTGTGAAGAAATAACATTCATCCCTGGAAAATAAGTGTCAAACTTGGAACACAAGCACCCTTATAAAGCTGATAAGCTAGAGTTGCCAGAAAAAGAAAAGCTTAGAAAAACTGCCTTGAGAATGTTGACATTGGCACTGATCATTAATGCCCCAAATCAAGGGAGAGCTGTGAAGCCCATGAGCCTCCAAGGATCTCTTTGCACAAGGGTCTGTAAAAGAAAACTTTGCAAACAGCACTTTTTGCCATGCCTGACCGTTTCTGGATCTCACAGCAGAATAATGTGGCTGAAGAGAGAAACCACGAGGAAACAGTTTTTATTCCATTTTCCTTGACACCCACTAGCATAATTCAGTGTTGACTTCTGACAAATGGAATGTTATGGGTGTTCCAGAGGACTGGAAGAAAATAGATGGCCAGAATAAGCAGATGGACATGAAACCATAATCTTGCACCAACCCAAGCAAAATCACAGAAAGGCTAACATGCTATGCAAACACAAAAGAATTAAGGTCATAACATAATTGAATGTCCCATCAAGATAACTCTGTTGTGAAACTCTCAGCTCTGGCTGATAGAGACGACCCCATTGGTTCAACATGCTTCTGTATGTTTTTTTACTCGAGTGAGTGACTTTATGCCTGCTGGTGTTGCAGGACAATATGGTCTAAAGTCAGCACTATGGATAGATCAATGTAGATCAAAGTTAATTGAAAGACCATTAACTGATAAATCACAAGAAGCAGTTGTAACATTATAAACCCACTCACACTGCAAGGTGAGCTCAGGCAAGGCACTCTTGATTTCCCAGCAGTAAGGAGATATGCAGAAGAGACACCAACAGCTGCCAGGTAGCAGTAGCCTCATTAGGTCTGTGAACCCCAGGCCAAAGAACCAATTTCACATTAGATCTGAGATGAAGACAACATGTTTACAAAGCCTGATACTTGCTCCAATCCTTCTGCAGAGAAAGGACATTCATCTGTCTCTCCCAGCTGTGCTGCCAATGGAGGAACTTCTGTAGAGCGTTACCTGACTGGCTTCTCTTCCCAGAGACATGTTGGCTGCATAGATTCTCTCCTTGCCAAGCCTGCTTGGATACCTCCTTTCCTTGTATCTGAAGACACAGAGGCCCACTGGGACCAGTCACCCTTATAACTGGCCATAGTATGTCACTTTTTGCACTTCCTCAGTTCTCACAGTCAAACTGTGCCTGAATCCTGCAAACTCTTTCAGGATAAACTCAATGCACAGACTCTTCTCTACCTTCACCTAACCAACACTGTCATCTGGATGGTTGTTTCATGTCTGGATCACTAACACTGACTTCCTTCAAGCTTGCAAAACATGATGTGACGGGGGGTGTTAAGTCCTACACATATTCCTACCAGAGTCTCATTTCCAGGTTTATAAACTAGAAATAAAAAGGTAAAAAAATTCCCAGCCATACCAAAATGTCTGAACTGCAACTTTCACAGTAATTTCTTGATCCACTCAGATTGTATTTGCTATTCGTGTGAGTGTTAGCACAGCAGGAATAATAAGCCTGTCCTAATCAACACTGCTCCTTCTCATTTGCAGAAAGGCTGATGGACAGAACTGAACATGCCTCCAGACTGCCAGAGCTGCATGACACACCATCCTTCCAGCTTTGGGAAAAAAAAACCACATTAATGATTTATTCATCTAGCAGAAGTTGTGACAAATCAGCGTTGCCCAGTTCTGGGGCATCGACACCATGTATTTCACTGACTCTCACATTCCAGCTAAGTGCATTCTTCCTGAAGTGATGGGCATGGTTCCCCCTGGTACCCCAGGACATGCAGGTGCAAATTACTGAGCAAAAAAGCATGACTCGATAGCCCTCAAAGCCTATCACCTGCTGGGAGACTCCTCTGCTACTCATTTTCACTGAGGGAAAATGTCTGGGGCCAGTAAAGACTGCTGATCTCTCACTGCTGTCCTCCTTTACTCACATAAACCTGGCTTCCACTAAAATCCTACTGGAAGCTGAGAGCAAATTCAAAGTAGCCCTCAAAGAAGAACTAGTTTTACCAAAACAAGAAGGTGGCCTGCTGAATCTAGTTAAAATTTTAAAAAGTAGCAATTCTTGGTGTGGAGCAGTTTTATGCCTAGCCTGGAGGCTCATGTCCTTAATCACAGCAGGACAACACAACGGTAGTTTTTTAGAAAACAGGGAAACGTGTAATCCTGCCTCAGCAAAAACAAAGATGAGCCTTGTAAATACAATCTCTTGGACAGCAACTGATGCTCCACACACATCTGTCTGTACACAGCCTGGCACCTCCCCTGTGGCAGCATCCCCCTGTCCCCACCTTCCTCAGGCAAATGACCTTTTCCAAAAAAGTCCTGGTGACTTTGCAGCTGCAGACCCACACTACACCTTCAGATCTGGAAGATGACACTTTCTTTATGCATAGTTCTGGCAGCAACAAAACACATTTTATTTACCAACAGCAAGGATTCAGACCCACTACTGTGGAAGAAAGCAAATTCAGCACACAATTTCAATTACTTGGGTTAGACAACTGATTTCCATTACTGCTAATGGATTCATCCATTCAACTGAGCATGGTACTGAAAATCTGCACCTCATTCTGACCCTGGAAGTTTTTCTTCCCCACATGGCTTTAAAAGAATAGAATAAAATGCAGATAAAATGAATGCTGTGTTAATCACTGCCTTGGCTTTTGGCCATTAGCAATGCCTCTGCCTCTCTGGAGTGGCTTATTTTATTTTCAATAGACATCTCTCCCCACTCCAGTGACGAAGCCGTTGTCCCAGGTAGTCTGTCTGCCCTGGGTTTATATGCTGCCTCTAGTGGCAAGTTCCACTTCCATTCCTCTTCCTAGAGTTATGAAAGCTCAACTGCTTTGAGATCCTTGGCTTTGTCAAACATCTTCCAGAACTTCACCTTTTGTTCCCGTTGAATTAACACTGCATGGAGAATCTCTTCCCTCAGCTGTTTCCCACATGGAAGGCAAGGTCTGGAGGAACACTCACCCCCAGGAAGGGCTGGGACAGAAAATCTGCTTAATAACACCCTGCTGTCACTAATGCTCAAAAAGCACACAATCATATTTTTCAGTGGTAAGAAACAGTTAAAACTTGAATTGCAGCAATGAAAATGAGAATGTCAACACCTCTTTGTCTCTTGGATGATTTCCAGACTAGCTCTGTTTATTTAATAAGAAACCATGACATGGCCACCTGTTTAACGAAGCCTCTGCAAGCCTCTTCCTAACCTT
The DNA here is from genome assembly GCA_013397975.1 of Machaerirhynchus nigripectus. NCBI lineage: Eukaryota > Metazoa > Chordata > Aves > Passeriformes > Dicruridae > Machaerirhynchus > Machaerirhynchus nigripectus. The sequence continues at coordinate 2,549,708 of VZRQ01005219.1, read as the reverse complement.
TGCATTTCATTTTTCTTAAACTGTTTATAGACGTGGGAGGGCTCCATCCCAGCCAGAGTCTTGGAGCTTCCTGGTAGTTTTTTTAAAAGGTCAAAGTGAAGAGGAGTGATTGTGTGCTGAAGCAGGAGGCAAAGATTGCAGGAGCTGAGTCCTGCACAGGGTGAAGCATGGAGGGATGACGTCAAGGAAATTCTAGAGGTTTTGTTCTTGTTGCTCAGTTTGGCTGTGTTTTCACGCCAAGGAGTCTGTGAAGCAGGTACTCCAGTAATGGAGTATAAGGGGGTGTTAGGATTTATGAATTGGACAAAGAAATGGTTAGAGGTGAAATTGCATGGAATAACAGATCTCTACAACAGTGTCCCATGGGGCTGGACTCCCACATCCCTGCTGCTGACAGGAAAAAGAAAAAACATCATCCTCCCTTTCCACTTAGACTTGTCTTTCTCAGACACAGCCTTTCCCCCCTTTCTAGCCATTTTGGTCACTCCAAGAGCATTGTGACACCTTCAATCTCTTAAAAGCAGTGAACTGTTTTCATTTAAATGTCACCTAAATATCGTCTGGATTAAATTTAGGTTTGCAAGACACAATGTCACTCCACACTGTACTAAGTCCACTGTTGATGGAAGCTGCCCCCAGTGACACCTATGTCATGTAGATGGTCCTCCTGACCCCACCGAGCTGGGGCCATCTCATCAGTCTTGACCATCCTACAATCTACTCCTCAGACCTGTCAGAGGGCATAGACAAATTTTTCCAGTTTCTTCCAAATAATAGACTGGTGTAACCTGGCCTTAGTGCAACAATCCCAGCAGGTCAATACCTCATACAACACTTTCAGGTAGCTGAAAGTCACACCCCAAATCTAATGAAGAACCTGAAACAGCTATAGGCAAAGTCTTAACAGCTTAAATACCAGTTTAACAAGTGTGGAGTAATAAAATAGTTTCTGCACAAGCTTGTACTTCAGGTAAAATTATATTTCCAGGGCAGCCAAAAGAGCAGAAACCACACCTTTGGACATGGCATTAAGAGGAGAGGTTCCTTGCCCATATCCCAAATGTCAGTGGGGTCTGGGCTCCTTGGAGGACCAACTCAGCAGCAAACATTGCAGGGCCTAAAGGAACCCCTTCACATCCAGGCTGAGCAGCAGAGCTTCCTCTGTGAAATAGAGGGAATTATTTAAGCCCAAACCTGGACAAGGAGTCACCATAGGTGGCTGAAGCAGAGGCTAAGAAGGTTCTGTCTCAAATCCTTTGGATACTTCCAGCCTAGCAGTTCTGCTGTAGCAGTGCAGAGCCCTCCACCCAACAAGGGCTGGACAGCTGATGTGAGCCTTGCTTTGCTCAGTTACATTCCATTCATCCTTCAGAAACAGTCTGTGGCTCCCGGTAGATTTGTGACCAAGTCAGGAAATGAAATAAATAAAATNAAAAAAAAAAAGAGAGAGAGAGCTGAAAGGCTGAAGGACATGACTGAAACCAGGCTGGGGAACCAGCTAATGAAGAGTTTGGTTTGGGAATGGGTGTGAGAGCAAGGTATAACGGGCAGAGATCAAAAGAGAAGAGACAAGCACAGCAAGTACAGGCATCAGATCATAATTTTAGTTTCAGGGACGTGAAGGACTACTGTTATTAGTTTCATGCAGGTGTTAGAGACTCCTTCTGCACTCCAAAACAGATTCTGTACTAAGGGCTTTAAAAGTCCTTAGTCCTCTCACACTCATGTCCTTTAGGTCACGGAAATCACTTTAAAGCCAGCAAGGAAAAAACACCCTGCTGTCTTCCGACAACTAAATGGGGCATACCCTAGTGCTGTCAGCAAGATTGAGTGTAGCCTCTGTGCTCTGAGAGACCATAAATCCCTTTATTGGCACAGATTACCAACCTGATTGCTTGCATACAGATTAATGCAGCAGCATGAGTCCTCTGGGTGACTGCTGAGCAGGGAAAGCAGGAGGGGGGAATTTATTTGCTCGGAAGCTTGTGATACTTATCTATCAATCACCAAGGAAAAAACATTTCATGAGCTTAATTCCAAAAATATCTTTGTATACAGAGAACAGAGAGCTGAGAAAATTACCCAGATTAAAAGAGGGAAGGAAACAGCTCTGTAGCTGCATACATGAAAGCACAAAGTTGTGACAGCTGCCCAGGGTCCACATGCCCTGACACCACACCTGAGGTCTCCCCCCCAGCTGTGGGATTTCCTAACCTACCTCACTCCAGCAGTAAGTAGCAATAAAAGGGAGATCATGGCTGAGAGGGGAGAGCTAACACATGAAACCATCATTCATCTTCTTGAGAGCCTCGGCAAATTCTTTCCATTTCCATTTTTAATTCACCACTAAATACGGTGGATTGAAGAGAGGTTGTGAGACCTTTCTCACAGCAGGGAAGATGAAGGGGCAGCCCCTTCACATTTTTAATTAACTCTGCATTGAATGATAACAACTGGTAGCTTTTCACCTCTGTTTCATGCTCCTTACCCAGTCCCTGCCTTACTGATGTGTAAGTCCCTCAGCCCAGGGAGGGGTCCATCCTCCCCAGCCCCCCGAACCCCAGAGGTGCTGCTGCCACTGCTGACAGACCACTTGTGCACAGCTGTTTTACTGCTGAGGGGAGCCAGGTCCCAGCTGTGACATGTTGCACCTGTAACCAAGGGCCACCACTGAAAAGGTTCCAGGGACCCCACAGAGAGCCAGGCCAGGAGCTCAGGGTTTTTCTTCTTCTCCAAGAGGCTTCCAGGACAACTAGGGACCTACTGCTCAACCAACCCACCCAATTTAAAGGCCTGTCTGGTTAGTGAAATATTGCTGTGATACTCAAAGGCAGGAAGGTGCTTGGCTGGCACCCGAGTCAGTTTGGGGTCCCAGACCTGGCCTGCCTAATGGCAACATGGTTTTGGCAGCTGGATGTACTAGCCTGGCACCCCTGGGAAACTCAGTCCCCACATTGGAAACCTGGCTTCAGACATGAAAATGTGACTTAAAAATACAGACACACAAACTGTGCTAATCTAAGACAGCAGCATATTCTTTTTTTTTTTTCCTTTTCCTGAGCTTGGCTCTCCCTGAAATTTTTTACTAATGAAATTACTTGAGCAAATTTCTCAGGAGACAATAAACATTACAGACTCATTTAGCAAAAGGGAATTCTTCTAAGCTGAATTGACTCTCATACATTAAAATTGAGATCTGCTGCTAAATAGTTTGTCTCCCCCCAAAGAGCATACTATAAAGCCAAGAATAAATATGATTATATATTTACCAAAGAACTAGAGGGAAAAAAATTGAAATTATCTGTTCCTAAACAAATTTCAGTGTTGGGAAAACAGTCTGGTTCCATTTCTGAAGTAAATACTGCCACTTGCACCACCTGTGTTTCACCCAGTTCAATGTGGATCCCAGAATCAGAACGGTTTGGGTTGAAAGGGAACTTTAAAGCTTCCAGTCCAACCCCCCTGCAATGAGCAGGGACATCTTCAACTAGAGCAGCTCAGAGCCGGCTCCAACCTGACCTTGAATATTTCCAGTATAACTCACTGCTGCAGCTTTCTAAACACAACTGGAGCAATAACAAAATAATAAAAAAAAAAAATCATAGTCATCAGCACAAAAATATTCCAGCCATCACTTGATTGTTTTTTTGTTAATTATACTTTGGACTACAGACAATATTTATTTTCTGACATACTACAGTTACTTTGTGTGGGCCATAAAAGTGACTTTACTTGGGAGAAAAGAAAATATTATCTATTGGAAGTGTTGTTGCCAAAAGCAAAAAAAAAATCTTCCAAAGTAACTTCAAAATATTTGTGTTCAGGCAACAGGCCACCGTTTTTAAGTAATTTGATTTAAAGAGAAAAAATGACAACATCATAACAGCACTATCTGGATACAATCCAGTAAAGTGAACTTAATTCAGGACTTGGATGCAAAACTGGGTGGAAAACTTGAAAGGAAAAGTAAGTATTGACTTAATGTATTTGCAATTATTTTCCTTTTTAAGTTTTAAGAATTTACACGCTGAGGATTGCTTAGCACAACCTAATGGGGATGCACCAGTGCCCCACACTGATTTGCAACATGCTTCTGAGAGCATCCAGCCCTCCACACTGATCCCTGCAAGGGAAACATGTCAGGAGGTTGGTACAAAATGAAAATAACAGGAAAGTAGGAGCAGTAACAGGACGGTCACTGAGCATTTGGGTGAAATTAATGGACCCCCCTTGTCCCTATTTTCCCTCCTCTCCCAGGAGGGCAGGGGAAGCAGTAGCATGTCAGAGTGGCATCACAGCTCCTCTGGCCCTGCTTAGCTTGAGGAGATGATGAGGGAGCTGCTGAGGACAAGGTGAAGAAGGCAAATCAGAGCTTCAGGTGGAAGTCAAGTGCAGCCTGTGCAATCACTCAGGCTCTGCTCATCACCTGCACGACCCTCAGGATGCCCTTTCCTGATAGCTGACACTTGGTTCTGGTGTGACAGGGAGAGCCAGACCTCTGCTGAGGAGAGCCAGGGAGGAGAGAAGGGAGGAAGGTGGTGAAAGCCACAGGCACACAGCAAGCTTCTTCCAACCCAAGCACAAAACTGCAGCCAGTTCGAGTCTAAGAGATAGGAATTAAAAGGCAATTGAATAATAAAGTGTTTTAAATAAAAAGTAGAGGACTAAAGCTGGTTCTGCCCTGCAGTTCATGCTGGATGCAGTGATGCTGCACGGGTGGAGTGGGACAATGCTGCCAGGAGGTTGCACAGGCCTTCTGGAGCCACAGCACACAAGACCAGGATGACAAAAGGAAAGAATCTGTTTGGAAGGACCTGCACGGACCTGCCGTGCTCCTGGGCGCTGACCCTGCACACAGTCAGGTCCTGTGCTTCCATGGCAGCACAACAGCTCTTTCATTTCCCAGGAAGTAACAAGTTATTCCACACTGAGAGCAAACACAGCCTAGCATGGCATTTGTGCAACACAGCAAAGCCCACAGAGGGTGGGAGGAGTCCTCTCACGGAAGGATGATAACCATGACCTATGCTTTTATGATCTACACTCTGATCAGACTCCCCAAACCATACATGGAAAGCCTGAGTAAACTGAAGCAGGGATGTGCTAAAAGCAAAGCAGGTTCCCTGGCAGTTTTGTCAAATTCAAGGGATTTAACCTTTTTCCCCTCTTGCTCTAAACTGTCCTTAAAATAAAACCATAACTCCCAGAAATTTGTGGACCCCATTTAACATTGCAAGGGTGTCATGAAAAGCTGTGTTCGTTTTTGATGTAATTAGAGAGATGCATTTCCTCTTCTTTTTTGTGTTTGTAGCCATAAACACCAAGTACGACCACAGCTCTCCCTGGTCCTGCTCTGCAGTTACAGGCCAGCCCTGCAGCTTGAGGACTCCATGTGCTGCTGCGTGCCCACGTCACGAGTGGGGCACTTGGAGGCTTCACAGGCAGCAAGAGAATCCACGATGCTGGGTCAAAGGTGACATTTCCAGCCCATGCACACACTGGAGCACTAGCAGCACACCTACAGAGGCTGCCAGAGGCCTCCCTAATCCTCTCAGAGACATTTCTTGCACATTTCCTTGGTCCCTGTCCCGTGCTGGCAGCCTGCAGGGCAGCTCCAACACACAGCCACGTGCATTTGCCTTCACTGTTGTTCTGTGAGTGGCCTGAGCTGACATAAAGCAGCACTCAAAGGAAGGAGCTGGTTCCTCTCTGCTCCTGTCCTTCCCTCCTGCACTCTGAGAAAAGCAGTACCGAAGGGTTGCTTCAGATCAAAACTGTTTTTTACTGCAGGCTGGTTTTCATTAGGCTCTTAGCACAGTCCTGCCCCTGCACAGGCTCCCAACACCTCTGCCAGTGCCAGGGGAGCCCGGGGGTCACAGGGCAGGAATGAGCAGCGTGGGTGATGAAGAAAGGACTTGGCAGCCTTCCCACTTCGAGCTTTGACATTGGTTTCAGCCGACCTTGGCTGCCCTCACTGCTGGAAGAGGAACCTCGCTGACTTACCCCCACATTCCAGCCCATATTTCCATCACTCTCTTTGTGCCAACACCAGACTGCCAGAAAAATAAACTTATGAATAAAATGCTTTTCCCTCCTTTACCTTTTGTCAGGTGTTACCCTCAACTAAAGTGGTAACTAAAGCACAGCATTAGGCTCAAAATTCAAACACATCATTTCAGCTGCAAGTCTGGAGGCTCAAAGGCCCCCAGGACACAGGTCCAACACCAGGTTTGTCTCCTGGCACTAACCTGAGTGAGCACAATACACCTTTGGGCTGGAGCATCCCTCGGCCCCCTGAGTTCGCTGTTTGCTGGGTTTTCCCATTTGAACTGCTTTTCTTCATCTGAAAGTAAGTACATTAAGGAATCCTTGGTTTCATTTGCTCTGCAAGCAGGCAGCAGGCCCAGGCCTTGGGTCTGAAGCAAGCCACATCTCAAGGAAGGGGTCAGTGAAAGCAGAGCAAGTGCTGCTCTTACCAGAGCTCACAGCTCAGGACCTTTCAGCATCAAAAGGGTCTTATCTGAGCTCTCAGAGAAAACAAAGGAATGTGCTAGCCTCGGCCAGCAACTCTGCCGAAGAGCATTGATAAAATCTTACAAAAGGAGCCTTCTAATTCATGCTAGTTTGATGGACACCACAATGTTATCAGCAGAGCCGCCCTCCAGGCGCGCTGCCAGCAGATGTACTTGGCCCGGGGAAGGGCCGCGGTAGCACACCCTGCGGCTGGGGACAGGCTGGGGACAGGCTGGGGACAGGCTGGGGACAGGCTGGGGACAACCATCACACGCTGGGCACGGCACGGGAGCCCAGAGACCTTGTAACAGCAAACGAAGAGCAGTCCGGAGATAACCTCTTTGGAGCAGCACCGAGACGGACGTGGTTGAGCAGCCAAAGGGTAAGCAAATTGATTAAGAAAAGCAAAATTAGTACCACCAAGCCGTAGACAGCTCACACATCACAGCTATCACCAGCAGGGACAGGAGAACGGGGAACGGCAGTTGTTTGGCTTTGTGCCCCACATCAGGTACTTCACTAAGCAGTTCAAAACACCCTCCCTCCGGTGGCTGCACAGCAAGAACGATGTGGAGGGAGCTGATGTTGCAAATACCGGTGTAATTGTCTGTTCTGGCTCACAGACTGCACGTGATCGCAGCAGCACTCCTACGTGGGAAAGTGAGCTCAGCTATGCAGGTGGAGGGAGAGGAGCTGCCTCTGCCCAGCCCTGGCCTGGAGGAATAGTCACAAGGAAGGGATGAAAATGCAGCAGAATTAATGAAGAATAAAGTACTATTTTAATGCACAGTTTCATTTTTTCCTATTGGCAAGAAAGTTTTGTGCATTTTTTGGGGTTGTTCCCGAGTAGATAATTTCTGCTTTGAGAAATGCTCCTATAAATTGACTTTTAGGGTCTGCCTAAACTCAGAAATATTTCTATCTTGTTTTACAGCCAGTTCTGCCTAAGCGATTTCTAAATTGGTTGAAGTCATCATATGGATTTCAGATAGCATAAAGCAAGAAGCCAATTTTTTTCCTGCACTAAGTTCAAGGTAACTTTGAAAAGTCCATTAAAGCTAATGCAATAAAAGTGTTCAGATCACCTGTAGTCTTGTTGTGCTGGTTTTGTCTGGGGGAGAGTTTGTTATCTTCATAGTAGCTGGTATGGGGCTGTGGTTTGGATTTGTGCTGAGAAGAGCGTTGATAATCCAGGGCTGTTTTTGTTATCACTGAGCAGTTCTTACCCAGAGCCAAGGCCTTTCCTGCTCCTCACCCACCCCACAGCGAGAGGCTGAGGGGGCACAAGGAGCTGGCAGGGGACACAGCCAGGACAGCTGACCCCAACTGACCCAGGGGATATCCCAGACCATCTGGCACCATGCTCAGCATATAAAGCTGGGGAGGAGGAGGAAGGAGGGGACGTTTGGAGTGATGGTGTTTGTGCTCCCCAGTCACCATCACAGGTGATGGAGCCCTGCTGTCCTGGGGATGGCTGAGCACCGGCCTGCCCTGGGGAGTGGGGAATGAATTCCTTGGTCTGCTTTACCTGTTAAACTGCCTTTATCCCAACCCAGGAGTTTCCTCACTTTTACCCTTCCAATTCTCTCCCCCATCCCCATGTGGGGAATGTGAGCAAGCGGCTGCAATAAAATCATTGTGAATGAAACACTTGGGAAAAGTTTTGGATTGCCAAAACCAAGATCCAAGTAGGTACTGAGTTAACTGGTAAGGAATCACCTTATTCCTTTCTTCAAAGTGAATTACAGAAGGTAACAGCCACTGCCAAGACAGGTGGGGCCAGCTGGAATCTAACTATTGCCTGAAGGAGGAGCTGGGAACAGGCTATGAAAAAAGGTCTCCCATTGTTGCCCACTTTCATCTGCACTTGTGATTTATCTCACCATGTTGTGATCTCAGGTCTTGTGGCCCCAACCTACACATGCTGACTCTTTTCCTGCTCTAACTCCCTATCCCTCCCTTCAAACCCCATCAGTCAGGAGGAGCTGGGAGCAGCACTGAGTTGTGTTTACTAGCTCAGCAGCCAGCTCCTGAGGCTGCTCCTTGTGGGCTGACTTGAGGCTATATTTAGAGCATGAAATCCCTCTTACCTCTATAAATTCTTTCAGTGACTCATCATGGGGAAATTAGCAGCCCTACACAACCATGAAAACAGAGAAAAGGATACTTTTGGGAGAACTGCCAACACCCTTTATCTCCAATGGGAGTTTTAATTGGCACCAGCATTTGTGTTCATTTTGATCCACACTCTTCTACACTCAACACCGATATTTAAGCATGAGAAGGCGTAGAAATGGTACAGATGAGGCATGTGACCATGAAAGCCATATGGGAAAGTGCTGATCCCTTCTCTCTCTAGTATCAGCCTGTATTTATTCCAGTGTCTCTGCTGCAACTCAAGGTTTACACCAACTCAGCAAAGATGGTATTTGCAGTCAGTCCGGAGCGCACAGACAGTCAGATGCTGCACCTCAGCTGATGGGCAGTGACACCTGCTCATGCTCCCATGCCATCATTTGGAATATGGCTGGTACAATTCTGTTCAAAACGCCATGCCCAGGTCGGCAGGCAGATGTCTACTCAAGCACTGCTGTCAACAGGAGGCAACAATCCTCTGCAAAAGAACAAAAGGTCTGGCCCTTGCCTCCTCGCTAGGCATGGATGGATCTGGGGGACAGCATCCACCACAGCCTCTGTGTGTCAGCCACAAAGAGAAGCCACTTGCTGGAATATGCAAACCTTTGCTCTGCTCCAAACTGAGCAGGAGCTGTAGGCAACATCCACCTCTGCTATTTTGAAGTTCTTGTCAAAGAAGAGAATGTGCAGAGGAATATGGAAAACAAAACAAACTTGTCAATAGTGGTGGGCAACTGTGTTCAATATTGAAATCAGTTTTGAGAGCAAAAAGGTATTTTGCAAGCAAATAGCCCCATCTTGCAGTCCAGCACATTTGGTTGTTTTCCCAAAGAATTAAATGCACAAAAACATAGAGCTGCAGCATAAGCACTGCCTGTCCTGCTTGCCCAGCAAGCAATAAAGATGACATGTCACACACACTTTGGGTGAATGCATGTTTAAGCATTACAGCTATTACAATCTGCTGGGTACACAAATGTGGAAATTTTTAAGTACACTTGTGCTCTCCCTCTGGAGTCCCCACCTTGTCAGGCTGGGTGCAAGGAGAGGACACCAGGAGCTGATTCTCCCACCTGCTCTGTTAGCCTGGTTGTGCCTCCTCTAGACTGCATTTACCACCCTCTCTGCCCTCTCCTAGGCATGGAAAATGTCCTGCAAGAAGGGCTGCCAGCCTGGTGCCCTGGCCAGGTCATGTCCTGCCTGTGGATCCCAGAGGGGTCACCCTGTAGCCTGGCCTGACAGTCCCAGCCATAAAGGGGCTCCCTTGACTGGGTTCAGGCCCTACAAAGGGAAGACTGCACTGTGTAGTTTCTCCTCCACATCCCAGAAAGACAAGCCAGGACTTAGCTGAGCACACCCAGAAAAGGGTTATTAAGATCAAAAAATATTTCTGGGGCCTCCCAGAAAGACAAAAATACAACCACCTTGTCACAGAGCAGGGACACAACAGTCCCACCACAACCAGTGGGATGGATGACTGCTGGCCCAGGACTTTCCTCTCCGGCAGCACTGAAAGGCCTCAGCTTTTCCCTAGGATCACAGGCAGGAGGTTCATCTTCCTCCAAACAGCTTTCAGACAAGCACTTTCTTTCTTCCACAGCCTCCTAAAAGCCTGAAAGCTCTTGCAGCTCAAGCAAGGGCTGACCCAACTTGCCATATTTCAGCAGTGCTAATAACAGCTCGAAATCCTGGGGTGGTGGGAGGGGTCGGCTGGAAGAGTTTTGTATCAGTCCATTTTTGTATGGTGGGACTATAACAGGCAACCCTGAGGGAAACTTGGGCTTGCCATGTTTAATTATCTTCCTCTTGTTAAAAACAACTTAAACCACCTCATTAGTTACCATCCATGGCTGATCAATTAAAGCAGGAACCAGCACTCCAAAAACAAACTTCAGTAATATTAATATTTCTGTATAGAGCCATATTATGGAGATGATAATTTTTTTGGAATGGGTATCACTTTTTGTTGTTCATTTTCCCTGGCTTGCTGTGAGCATTAGGGCTCTGAACCTGCTGTGGTGGGTAACACCACCCAGTTTAATGCAGGGAGCATTAGGAGCTTAGTACAGGATATGCCCAGAGTCACCTGTATTTCTACCTAGCAGGGCTGAAAGAGGAGAAAAAGCTGGCTGGCCACAAATAACTTGTATACAATGGGCACCAAGAACAAAATACAGACATTGCAATCATTCCTTCCAGTGGCTCCTCGTGCCCCACTGCTGAGCCAAGGCAGCTCCTAAACATCAACGTCCCACCAGTGACCATGGGAGCCAAGACAAGAACAGGAGCTGTAGCTGCTCCAGCAGTGCCAAACTCCAAAAGAGGAGGCCCCAGACAGCCTGATATCAGGGAGATAAAGCAGGAGCCCGAGCTGGCAGTCCCAAGCACCATCACACACTCCTGGCCAGCTCCTGAGGCAAACGGGGCTGGATGTGATCAGTGCACGGCATAAACTCCTGGCTGTGTGCAGTGGCAGTCCTGGACTGTGCCAGGGCGCTGTGCAGGCTGCAGCTGCTCCAGGCTTCCCCAGCTCGGCTGGCCTCAAGGGCAGTCCTCAGGCAGTGGTTGATTTTTCTCCCCAAAATCTCAGCTTTCCCCCTCGTGTGCTCAGATCTACCTGCAAGGGGCTGACTGGGTCCCATACAGCCACACTAGAACTTCAGTGACAGAAGCTTTAGGATTCTTGACCACATAAATGCTCCTGAGATATCAGAGTTCAGAGCACGCTCTGCTCTTTCATCACTTCCAGCTATTTTGCCCTGCACTAACAACTATAACAACCCATAACATGGGAGCCACTCCTGTGGGCTATGAGCCGTGCCAGGAGCCTGGCTGAGACTATGGAAAGCAGTAGCTCAGGAGACAATTCAGCCCCCAACAATTACCTCACCAGCATCACTGATAATAATAAGCGGATGCAGATGATTAGTGACTGGGGAAAAGCTCTGTGGTTTCATTCACTCCTCACGAAGTAAGAACACTACAGCGAGAAAGTCTCTCAAAACCAGCTGAGTTTGTGTTTGGGTTTTGTTTCCCAGTGTGCAGAAATTAGGAATGATATACTGCTGTAAATCAGGCTGTTAGAAGAGCTCCCCCAGCCCTTTACGCACATCAATCATCTGATTGCCTTCAGTGAGAGTGTTTCCATGAGTGAGGACTTTTGGCAGGAGTAAAGTTGGAAAGATGAAGCACTTGCACATAATGACAGATTCATGGAATAATATGAATATTTATACACACTGGCATGGGAGCACTAAGCTTGCCATACAATTATTTATACTCTGTGTTCAGACATGCCATTCATCTCGGCTGCTCTCAGTCGAGCAGGTTTGAGGCTCGCAGAGGCAGCTGACACACACTCGGCCACGCGCTGCTCTGGTTTGTACCAGCTCCGATTCCATCCCGCAGCTCCTGCTGAGCAATGCCAGGGCAGTGAAGGCAGATTTCAGCCCAGCATTATCACAAGGACCCCTACAAGCTTTACTGGCTGGGCCTCTCCCCCCCACAGCTCTGCCTGCTCTTTGCTTTTGCATGAAGCCAGACATCTCTAAATGACTCATTGAGGCCAAGGCCCAGAGACAGAGCTTGAGAGCTCTGGCCTCTCTCTACAGGTTTGTCCATGGGGCAAACATGCCATTTTTTTGGTGCCAAAGCAGTATTTTCAAGAGCCTGGTGTCAGCTGCAAAGGGGCGAGCAGTTCAGCACAGACTTTGCAGACCTGGGGTGCCAGCTTGCTACAGTATGCTGCAGGAAAAGAAAATATTTTGCTATTGTTACTTCTCTTAATGAATTCTGGAGGTAGGAGTGAATCTACCAAAGGCATCATGAAACAGCAGGATACAAGTGTTTCAGGGAAAAGCTACCAGACATCTCACGGGGTAAGGGATATGAGCAGGCACACCACGGAAATGGTGCAGATCTCCTGCCCAAGAAAACCAGCCTGGGAGAGGCTTCACCATGGTGAGGTAAGAAACCTTACATACTTACTGTGTTGACTGAGATATTTTCCTCCCTGCAGTATTTTCCTTTGTAGAACAGAAATCAGCAGAGAGATGCTCCTAAGCCCATGGCGTGGGTGGCAGCCCAGAGGCTCACATCCTGCCAGAGCTGAACTGTGAACTCCTAAGCCCAGAGTGCTAGGAAAACGTGTTCCCAGGGATGATTGCTTTCTAGCAGCATTTTCCTCTTTTTTTTTTTTTTTTTTTTTTAATACACAAATGCAAATAGCACTGCACTCACAGACTGCCAGCAGCAGTAATGTAAGGGAGCCACAGCCTGCCCCTCTCATGTAACACCTTCCCGATTACTCCTGCCATCCTGCACAATCAATACTAATTACAGCCACACTGCCACTTCGCTACCAAGGAGTAAAATGGTGATGATAACGATGATGGGGTAATAGAAACATTCATCCTATGCACATCGGTAATCCCAGCTCACTCATGTGTTCCGAAGGCTTTAGGGTGGATGTGCTCTGAATCCAGAGAGGTTCAGATCAGACTGGGGAATAGCTGTGTGAACTGTTCTGACCATAACCCCTCAAAGTTAATTAAAACATCAAGTGCCTCCAAACCAGTGGTCTGTAAATAAACATTTTTCATAGGTACTCTCATTCATGAGAACACAGAAGACAGATTGCATCAGTAGCAAGGAGATGTCTGCCATTCTTTGAGGTGAAAAAAGCCCAAGCTCATCCTCCCCCAGTGCCAGATACTGAACAGTGGTTTGGGAGCACAAGATCCAGCAGCAGCTCTGTTGTGGAACTCACCACTAGAAGCTCCTTGTGTGTAGCCCACACTCAGCATCATCCGAGGAGTCAACTGTAGTGGGCAGAGCAGGTTTTCCCTACCAGAGCATGATCTGAACACTGTTACCATGGGCAGGCTGTGTCCATGGGGTCAGTGATGTCCCAAGAGCACAGTTTATCCCTGAATCTCACAGTAACTTCATGGCCATAATACACAGCAGAACACCCTGAGCCCTGCAAATTTCATACACACACAAAGCTGTCTCTAAATCATGCATGCCCCAAACCCAAACACAAGCTCTCATGAGCATTTGAGTGCCAGACTCCTCTGTGCAAAGTTCATTTAAGGCACACAGTTCAGACACATGGGGATTACCTATTTTCCCCAGTGCCACACACCAGACTCAGATGCTGAACCCAGAGCAATTAGCAGCGTGCTCAGCAGGATCCCCTGCTGACAGACCAAACGCCCCAGCACAAATGCAGCTATGGGCACCACGGCGTTTGGTGAAACACAGGAGGAAAGTCAGACTGCGTGGTCAGCTAGGTCTGGCTCTCAAAATAGAACATTTAACAAAGAAAAGTAAATAGGCAAAGGCGAAAAACAGGCTAAAAATCTATCAACAAAAGTGCTGCAGGGTAGGGTTTGGAAAAGAGGCCCAGTGTCACCCAAATCCATTGCTTTCTGATCCATACCAAAACTCAATTTATTGCCTTCCCCTCCCACCAGGGAGAAGATTTATGCAAGACCCAAGCAGGCCTGTGTCAAATCCAAAGGCATTAAACATACAGAATGCTGCTTTACCTATCACAATGCAAATTATATCCGCCATAAGCCATAAAAGAGCTCATTTCAAACAACAGTAATTTAACAGAGTTATTCCAAGGAGAACTAGTGGCTATATTTGTTTTCTTTCTGATATTGCAATAGCAAACCATGCATGAAGTTTATTAAGCCATGCTAATTGTCTTTCTGTTCTAGTACATTTTAGCCATATGGAGAATCTGGCTGGTGCTCAAAATACAAAATTGTTATTTGGGGAAAAATATCCTGAAAAGCTTCAACCGCTCCAATTGTTAATTTCTTCAACAGTGTGAATAATACATAATCAAAATGTCAGCCTGGATGTGGTACAACATGTTGGAATCCATCAGAGGAAGGTAATTTGCAGACCCCGAGGAGAGACAGGTGGGAAAACATCTGAGTTGACGTGAAGCGTTTGCCATAACCCGAAGGGCTCGTGCTCCCCGGGGAGAGCAGGCGACTGCGCTGGGTGCAGAGCCCCTCCAGACACAGGTGCTGTGTCGTGGAGAAATCCCTCCCAGGGCAGCCAGGTCTCCAAGTTGAAGGCTGGAGATACTAAATGTGTGGGGAGAAATTGGGGTCAGGTTCAGATCCCCAGGTCTAGCTCTCACTGTGACCATGGGAGAAGCCCAGAAAGCAGCACAGCTCGTCCAGGGACACAGCCCCTGCCCAGGGTGGTGGGCACTGAGTGGGGGAGAGAGGTTCAAAGGGAAAAAAGGGGATGCTGGAGTTACTGATACCATTTCCATGACTCAAGAAGTTCAAAAAGTTTACACGCAGAAACAAAAGCCTGGAAGAAGCCTTCTCAGCCTAGAGAACGCCCTAAAAGTTACATGTAAGTGATTTTTCAGGTGAAAAATCTCTTTCAGGTGGTGAATTCTCATTCAGATGCAATTCGCAAGGGAAATCTCAGCAAAGGTTCAGACTTTAAAGTTCATCACTATAAACCATCTTTGTTAAACTTTCCAGACACTTTCAACCATATATCAATATCAATACACAAGATTTGGATTTCATAATCATTTGCATGCCTTGCTGTTGGAGTCCAAGGCATGCCTCTGGCAGCCCTGGCAGGTCAGGGAGCCCTGGAGCCCCAGTGAGGGGGTCCCAGACCCTGGCTAGAAGCCAAGAATTAAGGTATTTTTGATCTTAGTCTATGGGAGAATTTACCAACACTGCGAGAAACATTGCAAAACACGAGAGTTTAAAATAAGCAGTGGTTTAGTGTGTTGCAAGGTAAAAAGGTAGATTTTAGGATTTTTAGAATAAAGATAAAAGACTTAAGATGGAGGATTTTGGGTGTTGCCCTGCTCTTCTTCTTCTTCTCCTCCATCTTCTCTGCTGATGGTGGCACAAAATGATTGGTAGAATGAAAAAGAGGTAGAAATTACGTGTCTAGAATAGGTGCAAACTAACTGGTATAAAATGGTAAATAATAAATACGTTGTGAAGAATGGTTGGATCATGGAAAGGGTACAAAAGGGACGGGACAGCCCAGGACTGGGCAGTTCCCGCTCGGACATGGCTGGCATCAGACTTGCGGCCGGAGCTGAGAGCTGGCTGGAGATAAGAAGAAATAAACAACCTGAAACAACATCTGCAGGCGTTTCTCATCTCTTCGGGCTCGAAGGTAAAGCTGCACAGAGGCGAGAGAGATAAAGAACCTGGACTTGTGCGGAGGCCAAAACTCCCACACCTTGCCTAATTATTTTTATATTAGATGTATGATTTTCATTTTATTGAAAGATCACACAATGTCAATAAATTAATTCCAAGAAACATTTTACATGCCATCATTTTTTGCTATCCTCAGGACATATTTTTTTTTTGGTGCTGCTATAATTCATGCCACCATTTGAAACGGTGACTTTCAGTAAGGTTAGCCATAAAACAAGTCGGGGCTGATAGTCTTATGATACAATCCAGTTATTTATGAAAAAAGAGATTTTATTTTATTACTCCCTTCTAACCTAAACAATAAAATGTAATGACTTGCTGCTGAGAAGGAAGACATGAGCACCAAATCATGACATATGAGATACAGTTAAGATGAATGATATGGTGGAGTTTTATTTTTAAATATTTAAAATAATACTGATCATGGATTAACAGAATTTATGGTTGCATGATTCTCAGCTTTTTCATTACCTGGCTCTGAACCCCCAAAGAGCAGAATAATTAATGTATTATGTATTTCCTTATAACTCATGGATTACATAAGGGTGACTGTTAAGAACAAGGTAAAATGTACGAAACACCTGAAAGCAAAGCGTCATGGAGGCGAGCTGGAGGAAAATCCACGTGCACACCCAGTGCCATCACCAACTGTTTGAACTGTTACTCTGAGAAGGCAATAGAATGTCAGAAATGGAGGGTGGGCTGCAGCAAAGCCTTCATCCACATTGCCCAAGAGGATGCCCTGGGGTGAGCACAACAGCCATGCCTGGAAGCGTGGCCATCCTCCACAGGACCTCATCAGAGCCTGGAGGAAAAGGGGAGGCTTTCCTACAAATACATCCTGCAACCTGGAAAGGATGGGCAGGCAAGGCTGGTCCCCCACACCCCTGCACAGAGAGCTTTTGCCACCTCCTCCTTGACAGCATCCCACTCTGCAGCCTCTGTCCTCCTGCCCAGCGGCTGGAAACCCCCTGCCCTGAAACACGGGGCTGGAAGGCCTCAAACACGGGCTTCTGCAGCTTCATTTGTGTGAGCTAAAGCAAACCAGGCCTGCTTCACACCAAGAGTCTGCCACAGGATCCACCTTAAATTGCAATAAACTACTTAACACAAATTCTAGTTGGGTATTATGCAATACTCCAGCAACAAAAGCTGTGGGTTTGGGGGTTTTTTTGTTCATGCAAGTGGTCAGTTTGGAAAGTGTCACTTTAGGACATGATTTAGTGGGGAAGACAGCAGCATTGGGTTAATGGTTGGACCTGGTGACCTTAGAGGTCATATTCAACTTCACCTATTCTACGATTCTACGAACAAGAGAAACCAAGATCAAATCCTTGTTGTTTCTCATTTTTACATGCCTTGTTGAATGACAGAATAAGGATTTTCTCTGACTTTCAGAACACAACAATTCATGCATTGCTACTGGACTAAGCACAGTTGGTCCTGAGTATCACCCGGCTCCAAAAGAAGCTCATAAATCCATATTTCTCCTGCCTGATGGAACTTCCTTCCAAACAGAAACTGCTGAAGCCAGTTGTTCCGTGGATCTCAAGTGATTCTTAGAAAAAACCCAGGATGACATGAAGCATCTCCCAGGAAAAGACAGTATTTTCTGTACAGTGAGAAATGTTAGAGGGCAAACAAGCCCACTCCCCCCACCCCCATGCTTGACACATCTTCCCCACATCAAAACAAACCCTTCGTTTTGCTTGCTGAAAACCAGCAGGAGAAAAAAGTTTAAACAAAACAATAATCAGATGTCATCACATAGGCTCTCCTGCTTAAACTGCATGGGGAGCTGCATGACTCACTGCTTCAGTCACGCAGCAGAGGAATGAGTGAGGCTGCAGTGAGGAAGAGTAACTTCCATGACAACTTTTTCTTCCAATAGAGTTCCATTTTCAGCATTAGAAGGAGATGATTCTTTCCACAGTACTTATACACATGCAGGCATCTGCTACCAGATGGAGCCAAGCCCCACGTCGTTTTGACACCTTTACAAATGCATGGGAGTGGTTTACTCATCCCAGCCCTTGACAGGGGCTTGCTAAACAAAGGGAGTGAAGAGCCTCTCATGGTGCTCATTCCCATCTGGCAGTTTTGGAAAGCCAGACAGAAAGGCCAAGTTTTGCAAGGCCTCAGGAAGAACTGGCTTCAGAGGTGAGCTTACTGGAGTCTCCAGGATTTAGTCCTCCCTCCACTGAGCTAACTCAGCACCACAGAATCACAGAATGGTTTGGACTGAAGGGGATCTTTAAAGGTAATCTGGTCCAATCTCACTGCCATGAGCAGGGGCATCTTCAATCGGATCAGGTTGCTCAGAGCCTCGTCCAACCCAGCCTTGAATGTTTATAGGGATGGGGCATCCACCACCTCTCTGGGCAACATGGACATCCCAGCACCTACAAGGGGAAGGGACTTGCAGCCCAAGCCACCAAACACGCACAGAAGCTGTCTGGGCAGCCTCCTGCTGTCTTGCCTATTTTCAGTTTTGCTGCTTTTCCTCACTTTTGCCATTCCCTGGGCTCAGCCGCACCGTGCGGGCGTCGTTGTACCACACTCCTCCTCAAGCCTGTGTGTGCCCACCGACCCTGGGATGCTCCTCTCCCCTCTCTGCCCTTTCATTTATTCCACAAATTATGTGTTCAAGTGAGACAGGGGTTTACAGCCCTGGAATTTTGCAAACGGGAAAGATAAGCTAATGAGGGAGAAGTAGGAATATTTTTGCATCAAACAATTACTGAACATACTTCCTTCTGAAGATTAAAAGGGGTTCTTAAAAAATAATGAACACACCTGGGTTTATGCATTCAAATGAGTCCTAAAACTCAAAGAATCTGAATTGGCCTCATTTCATCAGGGAAGAATTTTTATAAATGTAATTTATACGTACTAGAAATGTAATCTGGACATCCGCATGAAAGCTTGGGGGGGAAAAATTAAGTGAAACATCCTTTCAGTACCTCATTTCTGGTGGTTTGCTTTTTGAAATACAGAAAGTAAACAGCAGCAGAGAAAAAAGAAGGGCAAGAAAATCTTCATATGTCCACCTTTACTAGTGACACACACCAGCATTTCCTCACCTGCACAACCTTCATTGCTATTTGCATTTTAATCAGTTTTGTGTGGTCTATTACGCAGTCAGGGAGGCACAGAACTCAGTAGCATCCTGATCATCAGAGATGATCTAGGTTAATTCTAGGTTTATCTGAGAATATAGGTAATATATAAAAATATAAATATATATTTTATATATATTATAAATATATAAAAATATAGAGAATATCTGAGAATATAGAAAAATAGGAATAATAATAAAATAATTTTAAAAAAAATCACCTACTAGCACTATGAGAAAACTTATCTGATGCAGAATCAAATGCAAAAGAAAGTGCAAACTCCCCTTACAGCTAGAGGGACACCCTGTGCTGCACACGTGGAGTGGTGCCACACATCTTGAAGAGAAGGCTCCAGGGACACCTGAGAAGAAGCAACTTCCAGTGCCTAGAGGGGCTGCAAGAGAGCTGGAGGGGGACTTTGGACAAGAGCAGCGAGTGACAGTACAGGGGAAAATGGCTTCAACTGACAGAGGGCAGTCTCAGATTAGATACTAGGAAGAAATTCTTCCCTGTGAGGGTGTTGAGGCACTGGCACAGGTTGTCCAGAGAAGTTGTGGATGCCCCACTGCTGAAAGTGTTCCAGGTGAGGTTGGAGGAGGCTTTGAGCAACCTGGTCTAGGGCAAGGCATCCCTGCCCACAGCAGGAGGGTTGGAACAAGATGATCTTTAAGGTCCTTTCCAACCCAAGCCCTTCTGTGACTCTATGACTTCATGCAAGCCGAGCTGTGGTAACTGTGTGTGCTTCTCTGATTCAAAAAAATGTGAAAAGAAAGAAAGAAAAAAAAATCTCTTAAGTCACTGTGTTGGGGAGAATTCCTCACAGAGTC
Source organism: Machaerirhynchus nigripectus (assembly GCA_013397975.1). Lineage (NCBI taxonomy): Eukaryota > Metazoa > Chordata > Aves > Passeriformes > Dicruridae > Machaerirhynchus > Machaerirhynchus nigripectus. Next base: position 2,529,884 of record VZRQ01005219.1, on the reverse strand, counting down.
ATGCCAGGATGAGATAGAAAAGCTGTAGAAAAGCTACAAACTAATGCCAGATCTCCTTCCTCCCACTCCGATACTTTTAGCTGTAAGGCCATCTGGTAAGAGGGATATAAAGCAAATTTTAACTTGCGCTCACAACACAAGCATAGTTGAAAACTAGATTAACTATAGTCCATTTGAGTTCACTGGAAATGTACCAACCAGTAAATTAGATTGATCACCACTAATCTCCATCTCCATCACTGCTGGTCCCGTTGAGCCCAGGGATAGAACCAGTAGAGCCAAATGGGAGGAAATTGAATCAAGGGTTTGATTGCAGGTCTTCGATAATTTTTAAGGAACAGACTGGCAGACCAGGCCACTCTGAGCTCCCAACCCCTTGTGGTGGAGAAGCTACAGAGAATTAATTTGAAGAAAGTTTGTCCAGAGTTTTGAACTGTGACTAAAAGATTATTTTAGCCTCATTAATCCAGTCAAGCAATTCCTTCCAAGTCTGACCCTTAACTGCAAACATGCAGTAGATGCCTACTACAAGGCATTCACATCACAAGTTCTGCTCCTTTTATTGTTTTAGAAGAGTTTAGTCTATACAAACCCTCTCTGAGGCACAGGTCATGTGTGCTCTGCAGAGAGAGATCCTGCACGTTCCAGGCAGTGAAGAAAGGTTCTGCATGTTTGTGACATTCAAATGCAGAGCTGGCTGAAATTACAGTCATGTCCCCTGCAATAGAAGTGTCTGTCTGTGCTGAGAATTCCCTTAAGAAAAACCAAGCCACTTCCTGATGTTTAAATTCCTCATAGAAAAGCCAAGGAAAAAAAAACCCCCAAACAACAGGACAACAAAATACGTGACTGTTGATTTACATTAACCTCATTTTTGAATCACTAGGGCACGATCCTTCTCTGCTGAGCCCAGCTTGAGCATGAGGCAGCCTTTAAGCCACCCCTTCTAAGTCATGTGTCCCTGACCTAGCTGTGCAGCACGTCAGCAAACACACTGTCCTGATTTACCGAGTGATTCAAGGGTTAAGTATCATGGGTCAATGTAGTCTTCATTTAGACACAGCTTTCTAGCATTAATAGTAATCTCAAAAAATATTATGTTGATTATTTCTACATCTCACTGACCCTGAGCCATATCTTTATTTTTCAGCTGCCTTCCCCCTTGCTACTGCTCTATTTCCTTCCTCAGTTTTCAGCTAAATCCAAGTCATTGACGTAATTCAGGCATTTTGAGGGCAAAACAACACCCACCCTTGATCCTGATCCAGAAGTCTTTAAAAACCATACTGAGGTCAAGTCATTAGGATTTCTCAGCTGGCCCGAGAAGCACACGGAAGGAGCTCCCAGGTGCTGAACAGCTCCAAGGTACTGTTTCTTAGACTGCAACAGGTTCTGCTGTAGCTCACTGAGGGCCTCAGCAGCTGCCAACACTGGTTGCTAAAGAAGCTTTCTCAGTTTAGCAGACAAAAGTTGGATCTCACCTGTGTAGCACTTGTACACCTGAGCAAAAAATAAGATATTACATGTCTCTCACTTCAAAAAACGATGTATGAACCAGCATTAAAAATTTAAGCTCTCCATTTCCAGACAATTCTGTCCCTTACTTCATCTTGAGTAAGAGAAAAACCACCCTCAGGGACTCCCCATTTGACAATGCTGAGAGATTATCAGCAATAAAGCCATAATCTAAACTGATGCCAAAGTTTTTGTTCAAATACTGCTGGTCTCTGCTTGGGCCTTCTAGTCTTGAGTTTTCAATATTTGCCTTCAGAAAGACATATTCCTGGTGCCATTATTAACAATACTCTACTTTGAACATTACTTGAGCTGTTAAGGAAAGAAAGCTGGAGGTTTCTGCCAGGTGAAACACAAGAGAGCAAGAAAAGCTGCAACCAGTGTTAAGAGAGAATCTGAACATTTATAATTGAACAGTAGTTAGAAAATAACAGCATCCAACCCACAGTATAACTATACCCCCCCACCTCTAAGAAGACATCACTATGCAAAATTTTTACTATCTTGGCTATTAGCAGGGCTACATGTGCAAAGCTGGTAATGAAACAATGATTTAAAACAGCAGCATTTCAGTAGTCTCGTATCTCCAGCATTACTGGCAAATTATCTAAATCTGCAAGAATTTCTGTTTTAATAATCTCTGACAATCTTTGCTTCACTACCTCTAGTAATCAAATACAACAGCAGCAGAAATATTAACCTTGAAATATTGCATGAAGTGCAAAGCCGGGCATATATTTTGGCAGTTTAACTGCACTTTACCCACTGCAGTTAAATAAGCTATGTGATTTCCATCTGCTTTGTGTGACTGGCATGCTGGACAGATGCTGGAACAGATCTTTTCTGCATCTGGTAACTGGATTCCCTGCTTCACCCAGTCACGAACCAAGATCTTCACCAAGGTGCTGGTACCACTTCGGCAAAAATGGAGGGCTGGCAATAGGTGGGCTGAGCTACTCTCAGATGATCTTGAGATACCAATGACAACATTTCAGAATCTCATATTTTAGGAAACTGAGCCAAAGAATGATGCTCTTAGCTGCAATTCCATGGGAAAAGGACTGTTTCTCCTATGTGTGTCTTAGGAACATCTTCCAGTTGCTTTTGCTGAGGCTTAAACTAGCCAGCTCACACACACTGAGCATGCTGTTAGCTGGCCAAGTTACAGCACATGGGCTGCTTGCCAGGACTCATTCAGAATAAAGCACTCAGTAACTGCAGCTTCAGACATATCTATCTGCATCCCAGTGTGACTTGTCAGCTGGATTGCACTACCACGACAGGCTAAGAGACTGAAAAAAATTGTGTTGGGATAAAACAGGCACTAGACCCAGCACTCAGGGAGCTGAAGGCACCTGGGCCATGGCAGCCTATGCTCTGCTCTCTTTGCACTAGACCTCCCCTCTCCCTGCCAAGTGATTTACCCAGTTATTCTCCAGAAAGAGGGGAGAGCTGCGGGCTCACAGCAATCTGCAGCAGCCAAGCCATTGCTGCGATAACATCCAGGCTTCTCACTACATGTTTGTGGTGCAAAAGCATTCAGCTCCCCATAGGTTGTGGTGGGGCTGGAGGCAGGAGAAGGGACACACAGGCTGTAGGGAAGAGCCCAGCCTGCCCTGCCTCTGACACAGCAGCCTCTCCCTCCATCAATCCTACCACTGTCCTTGCCAACAGCTCCACTCATCACTCGCTTGCTCCGGCCAGAGAGCGCAGCCCTGTGTCATGTGTGGGAATCCAGATGGTGCTGAAAGGACAAAGTTTTTGTCACAATAACTTTCACCTGAGATTTCACTCCTACTTAAAACAGGTTTCTTGCCTGTTGGTTTTCATGTGCTATTAATTGTTGGAGTAACACAGGCTCACATCACACTCATAGTTACTATAAAACAATGAAAAGCTTTTATTTCCCATTGCTGAAATGAAAAACATGGATGAGACATTGGAAGTGCCCAGACAACTCCCTCATCTCTGTGCTCATCTATTTCAAAAATGTAAAGAAGCATGGCTGCAGTGTCACCCTATTCCAGTAAAAAAGGGTCAGGTCTTTACCATTTGTTGCAGCTGATGTCACCAACCCTTTGGTGATCAGTGGCATGAAGTCTGGTACACTTGTACTACAGTGATTCCCTGGAGATGGACCCAAGTTACATGGGGCTTCACTTAGGAGCAAATCAGCCCCCTAAGAGTCACAAGGACTACATTTACAGATGTTTTTTTCTCCTTAGCTTTGTATTCAATATTCCATTCTCCTGCTGCTGCTGGGGCAGTTTGTCTGTTATGAACACAAACCATTGGGAAAGTCCTTACAGAGCCATCGATTCGTTCATATGTGTTCCAGATCTCAGGGCTATTTGCTCTTCCTTCTGCTCCCCAGGGCCTCTTACCACCATATCTTACCCCAAGAAGCTCAGTCACAGCATCACTGCCGTGCTCTAAAGGAGGTGTCAATAAACACCTACCCACCTCTTTCTGAATTTTACTGCAGCATCTCAAGAGGCAAGATGTGGATTCATGCTGGCTGACATCAGGTACTTCACATCTGCTTTTTCACAGCCCTGACAGTGTCCTGCTCAGGTAGCTGAGGTGGTGGGAACAGCAGTGACTGCTAGATCTGAGCTGGGGTGCAGCAGATGTGCCTGCTGCACAACCAGACGGGCCTCATGTCCTGGGCAGAGAGCTTCTCCTGCAGCTCCAGAGTGGGTGGTTGCCTTATACAGAGAGAGGATTGCAGATCACAGTGTCCCAAATATCTCCTGTGGTCTCAGTTTACCCAGGTCACTGATCACCACTTTGCCTTTTGGGACATCTGGTTTTCCACATGCCTCACTGCAGCTCATTTCATGTTCCAGACCTAAACTCTAGAAACTGCAACTGGCACTAGCCCAGCCCTGCATCTGGCCTTCATTCCTCAGCTGAAAAACACAGATACTCCATTCACCTCACAGAAGCCCAGACATAAAAAAAAAATGGGAGCCATTATTTGCCTTCAGCAGATTGCCTCCTTATTGCCCTCTGAGTGCCATCCCTGGAAATGGATTACACCAGCCTGCTTCCCCAGAGAGTCATGGAGCCTCTCTCAAGTGCTTTGTTGGCCAAAGCCCATGTGCCAGCAGATAGCACCAAGCCAGCCCTCAGCAAGTGCAGCTCTTTACAAGAGTTTTAGTCTAAAAGTTTGACAAGAAGCATGGATTCTAGTTAAAAAGATACTCAGATATTTGTCTGAAATTCATACTCAAGCTACACACAGTCAACCCATTTCAACCAGCACAATAAGCTGCAAGGGTTCAGGAGGAAAGAAGGGGTGGCAGTTTTTTTTAAACCATTAAAAAAGCCAAACATGAAAAATGGGTATTTCCTGGGTAATACTCCATCATGCCAATGAAAAAACAGGATTTGATTTGGAGGAAATAAAAGGTAATGGCTTTCTTGCCTAGTAGCCTTTACTTCCCAAGCAAACAGGGATGGGAGCAGAATAAGAAAAAACCCCACTGACCTAAGGATGGTTCCAGCACTCAGCAACGTGCTGAGCAATGAAGCTGCACTAACAGAGTGATGAGTCCCAGGGGTGCTTAAAAGAGTAAGGCCATGAGAAAGAACACCAGGCTTTTGGAGAGCAGTAGGAGAATCTTCACAAGACATGGGAAAAAAACCCCCATAAAAATAGTAGCTATCATTAGCAGATGCATACAGACTGAAGGGGAATGCAAGGCACTGATCATCATACCACGAATGTTCTTTTAAGACATGATCAGAATATATCTAATATATCTCCATTTTTATAAAGGTTTATGCATACTAGGGTTGCACTGAACACTATGTCTATCCACGTAGGAAATATTTCTGTTCTTAGCATCTACCTGTCTCACCATCAAGAAAATGCACCTCACCAAGTGAGTGTGGGTATTTACTTCTTATTGGGCTATTCCGCAGCAGAACACCATCAGCACACCACCGGGATGCCCTGGAAATGATGCAGTGCTCTGTGTTGGAAGAAAACCAGATCTAAACCAAAAAAACTCCTTAGGTTTTCATGATAATTAGGTGCCTGTAACACCTTCTGCCTCCCAGGGAGGGAGGGAAAGAAGTAATTATCAGCCATCCAAACTCCCTGCTACACAAAGAGGGCTCCCACGCTCCTGTCAGCTGTGACAACAGCCACTTCTCTGTGGGCAGCACCTGTCCTCTCCCCCTGCCAAACAGCAGCTGAACGAGGCTGCTTTCACCACTCTGCCTGTGCTGGCATGGGCCACCCTCCTGCACAACACAAACTGCCAGGCTCAAACCAAGGAGCTCGCTCTCAGCAATCTCTAGAGCACTTTGGAGAGACAGGGCTGGTGAGCACCAGTCTCAGCACTCACATCTGCAATCTGTAGAGATCAGCTCGTGGGATCACATCTGGCCAAAGCCCACCTGCCAGCAGAGAGCACCAGGCCAGCTCTCAGCAAGTGCAGCACAGCAGCTTTGAGAGTGAGCTGGGAGCTGGGATTGCTGTCCTGCCCCCATGGGCAACAGCTCTGGTCTCTCAAGTCATGGATGGCTGATCCTGCCTCAAGAAAGAGCAAAAGCAGAACACGGAGCTTCATTCTGTGCTCACAGATTTCAGTAATCACGTTTCAGTCAACTTCAACAAGGGCAGAATAGATTTTTCTTTGTCAGTTTTTTTCTTCCGCTTAAAAATAGGTGACATCAATTTGACTTGTCAGTTTTAATTAGTATTTGCATTATGTTCTGCTCTAAAGAAGTTGTTCTGTTTTGACAAACAAGGGAGAAAAAATCTGATACATAACTCAAGCCTAGAATTTAGGATGTCAACATGAAAGGCAAAACTAATTAAGATGCTTCACAGGAGATCCCAGCGCTTCCCACAAACACCAGTGACATGATGTTTTAGACAGCCATTCTTTATATTTGTATATATGCAAACACATCCAAGTAGTCAGGGATTCACAAAATTAAAACTGACATCAATTAGTGCTAGCAATGGAACACAGACCAAGACTTGTAGCTAAGTTCAAGCCTAATGATACTGGATATTGCTGCAAGAACACATCACGAATCAATCCCTATTTCAAATAATAGAATGTAGTGACTCAAGACAAAGATGTGAAGGAAGTGTTGTTAGCAGCAGCAGCTAATGAATAGAAAATTGACAAAAAAGTGCAGATTCTCCAGAGTGCACTGCTGTAGTCAGTCAGTATTGCATACAGATATACCCCCAGGGACACTAGCAGAAATAAGCATAATTTTAAAAAAAGTTATTTGACTTATTAGACATTTCAATTGACTCTGAAGCAGACTGGCAGAAGAAATCTTTTCCTTTTTTGAAGCATCGAATTTAACTAAACTTACAGGTGTGAAGTATGCAGCCAGGGCAAACTTGTATACACATTCCAATGATTCTGTTTAATGTTTAGTGCCATTTCTGACCCTGCAGAGTGTTAGAAGCATGAATGATGCAGAGCATTGAGGAGCATCACTGAAAAGTCAGTCAAAGCACACTGGAAGGTTCTTCTCCAACCCTTTGAGGAGCCTTCAGCTCTTACAGCAAGAAGAGGCCCAAAAAGATAGCAGCCATCTTCAGTCCTAGAGTAATATTCAAGTTTGAATTGTTTTTCCACTTGCCATAAATTGTTTAGATGCCATTGATGCTTTTAAAACCGAGTGAAATGTGCATGGGACAGCTCTACAGAACAGGAGCAGCAGAAACATTTCCAGCTGTGTGTATTCCCCTTTGTTCCCTCACCTATTCCCAAAGGCAGGAAAAGACGCTGCTCCAAGAAAAGCTTCCCACAGCACAGGGAGGCAGAGCACAAGAGCTTCATTTCTCCTGTTTTATCCTTCTGGCATTACCTGACCTGGAAACAGAACCTGCCAGCATTAACCAAGGCACGAGTAAGGATAGACGTAGTAACTACTGAAATACAGCAGCAAGATAGCCACACTGAAGAAGGGGGAAAGCTAGGTAAGGGGAAGAAGAGTGCAAAAAGCCCGGAACATTGACATATGCAGGCAAGTTTCACTGGGAACTGAGAGTCACTAGAACAGCCTTCTAGCAGCTGGAAAGGGTTAGGGTTGCCTTTCTGGTTTTAAGATAGAGTTTTGTTCTGCCTGTGATAGTTTGTGTGACATAGCTGGCTCCAGCTGGGAGTGGTGGGGACGCAGGCAGGACCCACGACCAGGGTGACCTCTTGCACATTCCTTTTGCCAAGATCAACTCTTTGCTTGCTTGAAGTGTGCTTGAATTTGAGCAAGAGTATTGGGGAAGCCTTGGTGGTAGGAAGGGGTGGGGTGAACAGAGAAGGAAAGGGAGGAGAAAGCACGAATACTTTTAAGACAATACCTCAGTTTTGCAGGACAACAGCTATTTACTTGTTGAACAGGCAAGTTATGAGACTCTTGGGAATCAAGCTTTGTACTGAAGTAGCAATTGGCTTCTGATTACTGCAGTGTGAACTCTGCTGCTCTAATAAAACATCAAAATCAAAGCTGAACCATGCCACAAAGGGAAGATTTCAGAAAGAGGATTTGTTTTGTTTGTTTTTTTGTTGTTTTGTTTTTTGAATGGCTGTGACCGGATCATAATCAGATTAGCAAAAAAGCAGTTGGTGGGTTTTTTCCTTACTACAACAGGGAGAAGAGTGCAGGCAAGAAAGGTAACTCAAAATGGGGAAATATTTGCATTAATAGAAACGCTGGAGTGTTTCAGTGGAAGAAACCAAATGTTTTGGTGCATCTCCCTCATGTCACAAGCTCTCCCCGAACATGTCACTGTAGTAGGACCAGGGCTTGTGAGAGGGGAGACATGTTCATTGCAGTGATAAACACCATCAAGTCCTGCAGTGAGAGCTCTCTGCCTACCCCCATGAACCTTGCCCCTGCAGAAATCACCAGGTTTTATTCCCCCTGGGTTTTCTGAAATGCTCTTTCCCTTTATCTAAATTTGATTATGGTGCTCACCCACAGAGGAATTCACGCTACTGCAGGTATTTAAATCTCTCCTCACAGTAGGTACTCAAGTTCAGGGTTATAAATATAAACACAGGAGAGCCAAGATGAGTCCAAGCATCTTTGTACATGGGCACAGCGACCAACTCCATCTCACTTGTCAGATGGGAACAAATGGGACAACCTGCGACTCTCCAAGGTTAGAGCACAAAGATGAACAAGGCAAGTGTGAGTAAGACTGCTGGGCTCTGTGACCTGTATTTCAGTGAAGCTTCCCCCTGGACACCTTCATAATTTGTAGCTGTGTGCACAAAATCCTCACAACTGAGGAGCTGAGTTGACATCACCCAGGACGGGACCTGCTCCAGCATCCTGACAGGTTAACAGTAAGACTTCCCATCATCTCTTAAGAGCTCCATGTCCCATGCCATAGCCACAAGAGGGATCAGCACCAGGATGAGGATCAAGCACAGCATGGCCCCATCATCTTGTTTTAAAGCTCCTGCTGAGCAGAACAACTTCACATGAATTAAGTCCATGCATCAGTCTACTGGTCTGTTTCCAGAGTTAAAGTCTTTCCCTAAAAAGAGCACAAAACAAAGGAGGCTTAAAAATCTCACCAGCCTCACATAAATGCCTCTTAACCATGAAATACTGATGTTAATATAGAACATGAATAATTGAGCTTTTGATTTCTCTGAAAAGTCTAGCCTTACCAAATGTTACAGGACATATAATTTATATTTGGATAGTAGAGGAAATAACAAATGGTTTCACCTCTTAACCCTGTCTCATAGGCAGCCTTAAGAACACCAAAGTGCAGTAATTGCTACAATGGCAGTTTGCCCAAGTTAGGTCTTAATAATGTTATAATAAAAAGAGACTTTTTGGCTCTTCTTTTTAAGGTTGATTCACTTTAAAAAGTAATCAATAAATGCATTTTTTCACTTCATCCCTGCAAATAGCTGCTCGGTATTTTTTAGCTTTTCCTGCACTCAGCTTTGCTGGAGTCCTACAACAGTGAGCCACCTGGTCATGGATGCTCCAGGCATCCCCTCAATCTGGAAGTAGCCAGGTACAGCTAAGGGGACAGATGTGGAAACAAGGAAAGACAGGAGCAGTGATGCTTCTATGCTTCAGTCTTTCCTTCAGACTCCTTAGTCCCCATTTCCTATCACTAGACTCCCAAGTTGGACTTTATTCCAACAAGAAAATACCCAAAAATAAACATCAAGTGAGGGCTGACCAGGGCTTGGCTGACTACCAAAGCCTCTTCCACAGACTTTCCCAAGCACTGCTGCGCACTGCAAAGGACTGTGGCAGAATTGCATCCCACAGGCCAAGCCAGTGGTGATGGTGCTACCAGCACAAGTGACTGCAGAGCTCTGGTCTGACAGAGCACAAAAATCCCGTGACCAGGGAGTCCTCAGAGCAATCACTGGGTGCCATCCTCTTTGCAGACCTTACTGGTGTTACCTTTCCCTTTTGACTCATACCCTCCACGCTGTTAACAGAATAGGGGGCCTAAAACACAATGCCTTCATTTCACCTGATTCAACCAGCTTGTTACTAGAAATAAGTCAAATGAAGAAGTGATTGCATTTCCCTTTACAAAAAGAAACAACACCACGGTAGTTATTATTTACTGACATAACAATATTCTGGTATCTCACCTAGGGCCAAAGGCAGTCCAGTGGGAGCCAGGCAGCTGCTCAAAGATCCCCATGCCCAGCCTAGTCCAGTGCTGAGGTGTTCTCTTAATTCAGGCTCATATTTCTCAGGATTCTTGCCTAACTCCATATGTCACTTTAGGGCTGTGTTTGAGCACTGAAATCACCCATGCCCCAGTGACAGGGCAGGAAACAGGTATCTAAGGCAATGGCAAAGAGCCAAGATGTCACTGCTCAAGCTGCTTGCCTGAAGCTGGCCCAGGGATGAGCACTTAGCTGGAATTTCACACAGACAACAACAGTCCTAAAATCAGTTAAATTATTTAGAAAAGGATGGTTACAAAACCTCTAGATATCTTTCTGAATAATGAAACCCAGCAGATAATATAATTGAATACCTAATTTCACAGCAGCTGTGAAATTGTCTGCAAAACATTTACCCCTCATGCGTCTCATCCCATCTACATAAAATCCATCCCAAGTGACTTGGAAGCAGTAGAAACTTAGTCTAGCTGACAAACCGAAGCAGTGGATGCAATTTTACATCTAATTGTGACAAATTCTGTTTGGGCCAGTCCTGTTTATTATCTCTATCAATTATCTGGATGAGGGGATCAAGAGCACACTCAGTCAGTGTGCATATGACACCAAGCTGGCTGGGAGGGCAGGAAGGCTCTGCAGAGGCATCTGGACAGGCCGGACTGATGGGCCAAGGCCAGCTGTGTAAGGCTCAGCAAGGCAAAGGGCCAGATCCTGCACACACAACAACCCCCTGCAGTGCTCCAGGGCTGGGGCACAGGGGCTGGAAGGTGCCCGGAGGGAGAACACCTGGGGGTGCTGGTAGAGAGCAGCTGAACAGGAGCCAGCTGTGCCCAGGTGGCCAAGAGGGCCAATGGCACCTGGCCTGTACCAGCCATGGCGTGGCAGCAGGACCAGGCAGTGACCGTCCCCCTGTGCTGGTGAGGCCACAACTTAAATCCTGTGTTCAGTTTTGAGACCCTAATGACAAAGAGGACATTGAGGGGCTGCAGTGTGTCCAGAGAAGGGAACAGAGCTGGGGAAGGGTCTGGAGCACAAGGCTGATGAGGAGCAGCTGAGGGTGTTTGGTCTGGAGAAAAAGAGGCTCAAGGGGGACCTTATCACTCTGTAAAACTGCCTGAAAGGAGGCTGTAGCCAGGTGGGGGTCGGTCTCTCTTCCCGGGTAACAAGCAACAGAAGAGGAAATGGACTCTAATTGCTCCAGGGGATGTTTAGATTGAATATTAGGAGAAATTCCTTCACTGGAAGGGCTGTCAAGCACTGGAACAGGCTGCCCAGGGATGTGGTGGAGTTACCATCCCTGGAGGGATTTAAAAGACACACAGATGTGGCACTTGGGGACAGGGATTAGTGCTGGACTTGGCAGAGCTTGGTTAGACTTGGTGTTCTTAAAGGTCTTTTCCAGGCTAAATGGTTCTAATCTAAGTGATGAGATATTCTTGTTGAGAACACAAGCTATTATGCCTCAGTTTTGACAGGCCTCCACTGTAGCTTAAAATATACATTTTCTACATGAATATATCTCTCACTAGTGCACACAGCCACTGCTGTTTCTCCTCAAATTGAGAGACTCTAGCAGTAACAATACTACCTGTGCGTGTTTATATATGTGTATATATACATATTAATGTAGTATCTCTCCAAATACAGTCTTGCACTGTATTTAATAATATTTAATATGGACATGATGTAGTTTTGTAGAGCACAGAAGTGACTTTTTAATACCAAAAGGAATTGGTATAGTGAGACATAGTGACCCCCAGCCTCACAGACTGTAAGTCCTACATTTCTTTCTTAAAAGGGCTGCTGCTTTTGCCTGCCAACTCCCACTAACTCCCTAGCCCCATGTCAGCTGGACAGGGTACATTTTCCCCCCTTACAAACACCATGGACGTTGTTAATTTTGCCTACATGTGAACTGCTGGAGCAATCTCCAATTTTTTAAAAAGATCTATTTATACTTCTATCATTAAATCACTTCTCACTTTCCTTTTTTTATTGCTACTTAAACCTCCAACAGTCCTAATTTCTAACTGGTAAAACCAAATCATACTGGATTGGGCCCAGTTCTCCTCCTACACTAGTGTTACATTAGCATAACCACAGCTTTCAGTGAAATTAGTCTCGTTCACTTTGCTGGGAAACAAAAAGAATCAGTCCTACTGTTTCCTCCCTGATACATTTACAGGAGGAGTTTAGTCCACGTGTACATATGCATGACCCTACACTGGAGGGAGAATTACTCAGTATGGTCAATGGGTATTGCAGAAAATCTGATGTTTCATTGTCACTAATCATTTTCAGCAAGAAAACTGGCTCATTTCAGTTATCACAACACCTGCAGACACTAGAATTGGACAGTAGACATTAGTATGTACACCGAACAAACCAAAATAAAATCAGTCCTATGTCTGCATTGAAACAACTCCACAAACACCATGAGGGAAATTATAAATGAGCTTGACTGGACTCTAATGTATTACAGATAATTGCACATCTAGGCAAATTAAACATGGCCTGCAGATCTGATCTTTCCCCCACTGCTTTTGACTGTTCTCACAACAGTTGATCTGTTACAGAAAACAATTAAAAAGATCAGGGGACTGCAGCCGTGTGACAACCTGTAACCCAGGCCCCAGGCCCTGGGTTTTGCCCCAGGCCAATGTAAAACCATGGGCTCTGCAAAGCCTTGTCACAGCTGACTTATTCAGTCCTCTACACTTCTGAAAACAATATTCACCTTTGATTTTCACTTCAGAGGTCCTGCTTCAGCAGGGTTAATGAGAAACAAAGAAATCACAAAGCAAATTAAGGCTTAATCATTGTGCAATTCCCTTAGATAACTTAATTGTCTCATCCTCATTGTTTTGCTTTGTAATTAACTATATTTCAGAACCAAAGGTAAAACATGCTTCAGTTCAAGGTCACAAAACAAGCAGAAAGAGGCAAGAACAGAGGCAAGATGTCCTGACTTGTCACCTCCACTCAGTCCCCTGCTTCAACCACTAGGTAGCATCCACTCTTCAAGTTGACACAAAAGCCAGGAAACCAAAATCAACGCTAGCTGCTAACTAAAAATATGAGAACAGAGGCTGGGAAAAGGAGCCTTTCCACATTGATCATATAAAGGAACTGCAGCTTAAGTCAGTGTTTGATGTGCAGTATGTCTGACAAATAGACTTGTATACAAAGTTATCTAGCTCTTTTACACATCCTTGTAATAACTTACAGCAACTACGGACTTAAAAGATTCAAGCACCACTTCTGAACTCAGCTGTAATTTACTCTTCCTTGCCGAGCTGTTTATCATCCTAATGGCCCTGCCAAAACTAGAATAAATTCCACCAGACATATCATTAAGGTATTTAGTAATCACTACAAGACAGTGACATAATTCACTAAACCCAAAATACCCCAAAATTCTGTTTCTGTCCCTTTACAGTTAAGTGCCTAAATGAAATTCTATTTGGCTGCAAAGTGAAGATATGGATGGATTTACGCATAACATAGAAATAGTCCATTTAATTAGCAGCTGAGATGTTTAATGGCTAGTATTAATTCCTGTTAAACACTGAGATAACTCTCAGCTGAAAGCTCTGAATTCAGGGAGTTGTTCAGGATTCATTTTACTTCAAAGGCTCAAAGGTAAATTTCCGAAGCAACTGCACAAATAAGAAGTCTGAGTTATGAGCAAATCAAGAGACCAACATTCAGAACTGAGAAGACCTACAGAAATTGCTCCAATGTGGCCATCCCACATCCATCCCAGGCTGCAGTAAATACTCTGTGCTGCAGCCCCAGAGGACAGTGCAGTTAGAGAGGTGCCATTTGCTCCTTACCCAAAAGCCCGATTACCATACTCCACAAAGCATGAAGAGGGAGAGATTGTGCAGTTGCCATCCCAGCTATTATCACCAGCTGTGCTGTTCCAGCCCAGCTCCGTGCCCCTTCAAAGAGGTCACTTATATGTAACAGCAATTCCTCAAACAACAATACCCACAAACACACTCCAAAGCAAGCAACCAGCTACAAGCACTCACAAGATGCTGCCTCTTGGGGTGGGAGCAGTAAAGACTATTCATTGTTTTCCAATATTTCAGCGTCAGAAAACAGAGCGAGGGAAAGGTCTGGCATCTGAAATGACACATTCTGTCAGCCCAAGGACCCACAGTTAAAAACAAAGTCTTTATTTCCTTCTTGGAATACAGCCTGGCCAAATCTCTCCAGCCCTCAGATGGGATCAGCAGGGGAGAAGCATCCCCACTTTTGAGCTCTTACAAAGGCACTGAGTGGCGCCGATTCCCGCTGCAGAGCAGGACTCACGCAGACCAGCCAGCAGGGCTGGCCTTGCTTTTCATCTACAAACTTCACTTTTTAAACATGCTGAGCACAGAAACCCTTCAGTGTCTGTATTACCAACCTCCTAATACTTTTTCTGTGCAGTCCTAAGAACATGCCAAAAATGAACTGAGGCTTCCATTGCCTGTTGAAAAGCAAAGGAGAAGCTTGTGCACGGCAACTAAAGCAAAGCTCATTTTACACTTTTCAGTCACCGATACACAGAATGCAAACCCCTGCATTCCCTGATGGAAATACAGGGCCTCCAGGGAGACCTCATAGCACCTTCCAGTACCTAAAGGAGCCAGAAGAGAGCTGGAGAGGGATTTTTACAAGGGCATAGAATGACAGGACAAGGAATAATGGCTTCAAACTGACAGAGGACAGGCACAGATTAGATACAAGGAAGAAATTCTTCCCTTTGAGGATGGTGAGGCCCTGGCACAGGTTACTCAGAGAGGCTGTGGCTGTCCCATCCCTGGAAGTCTTCAAGGTCAAGTTGGATGGGGCTTTGAGTAACCCGGTCCAGTGGAATGTGTCCCTGCCCATTGCAAGGGATTTGGGATTGAATGAGCTTTATAGTCCCTTCCCACCCAAATAATTCCATGGCATTTCCTCAGTAAAAATAAAAATACCAGCCTTCTTCCACATGCACAAAACCCCACGTTTTTCTTTGTTGCTTGTAGGTTATTGATTTTCAGTTGTTCAAGTGTAAGTGTAAGACTTCACCTCTAACCACCCTGCATGTGCTTTTATGTTATAAAGCAGTTTCAGGCAGCAAAATGTCAAAATAAACAAGATAAACAGGTAACTGTGACAAGTTTTCCCAAGGGTAGAAAAACATTAGCAGCACCTGCTGCGTTTTCCATCTGCTCTGAAGTACCCAGGAGGAAAAAACCCAGAACTTTTGTGTAGCAAATAATTTCAGATGAATGACTGGTCCTGATTCCTTTAGGAAAACCCAGGCTGTGTCAATAAATTATACATATACACATTTCTATACAATGAGGAAAGCAGTATAAGATCTACTCTAGAATCTAAAGGGCTTCAAGTAAAAGTGCAGCTCTTTTTCCTTCACCTGTCTATTCCTCTCTTTCAGTGGTGGCCTGCAGGCAAGGGATGAGCCCTGGGAAGGAGGGAAATTTCTGGTTTAGGAGACATCAGGAGAGTCTCATGTGGAAGCAACTGCCCTCAAGGTTTGCAGACAAAGGCCCTGCTACCACTTGCATGCATGGCTTGGTTATGACTAACCCAGGTAGGGTTTAACCTGTGTCATTGCCTAAATACTTAATGTTTCTCACACCCCCTAGGCTGGGCTGGGTGTGCTGGGGCTTGGTGTCATCAGCTCAGTCAGGAGCACAACAGCTCTGTGGGGACAGGTAGGCTGGGAGGGGCACAGTCAGTGCAGGGCAGCAAGAGGGACAGGTCCTGTGTGTGAAAGTCACCACTCTAATTCCTCCATCACCTCCAGCAGGGCAGGGAAAGCCACAAGCTACCAGGACAAAGCAGCTCTCTTTTCCACAGGAGACACCTGCTTTCTGGAACATCTTTCAACTTTCCCATAAAGAGCATTGTGCCAAGGAAGCAATCCTCCTTCCCTCAGCACCCCCCCTCCTGGGGCAGAACGGCCCCCTCCTACCTCAGTGAGTTGTCTCTCCTGGTTAATTCTCACCAGTCCCCACTGCAACTGGATGTGATTCCAGTTTCACACCGCCTCTAGGTGTTGGAACCTTATAGAGCCCTCGGGGCTGGCACAGCAACCACAGCACAACAGCATCCTCCTCCTCCAGCCATGCACTGCCTGGGAAAGCACAGCCTCTCCCCAGGGGGATTTAAGCCCTTGGGGGTGGGTGTGGCTCCCCCTCGCCCAGGGGCAGCTCATCAGCCCATAAGCTCCATCCTGTCCCTACCTGGCTAAGCTGTGCCCAGGTTACCATTCTTAGAGCTTGGGGCTCTCCAGAGCTGCCACAAACCAAGAGAGAATTGTGCTTTGGGAGCATTTGACAGTAATTACTTCATTTTATTTACAACTCCATCATGGCTGGGGAGGGAAAGACAAAGAAGACCAAAAAGCAGAAGTTTACTAAACTACCAATGTATGTGTTCATTTAATAGTTTCCAAAGTGTGCTCTGGTTTTCTCCAGGTTTCTTAAGCTTTCCTTACTGTATTGCCTGTTACTCTGCAGCCAGACACCTGTTCCCTGCCTCCTGCCTGTCCCAGTGCCATAAAAAACCTTGGGTCATTTTTGATATTAAGGGGTTTCTTAACTTCATCGTCCTGGGCAGGTCCCAGTTTAAGTACAATCCCTTCAAATATTCCTCTTATTTCAATCAGAAATGGCTATTACAATTACTTCCTGCAAATTGCTTTGGAGCTTTTTCCATGCCCTTTTTTTTTTTTAAATTGCAAGACAGCTGTCACTTTTCACCCAGGAGATGGCTGTATTTTGATGCCACATTAATACCTCTATCCTACACACTTATCAAAACCAGTGGAAACCTACCTCAAGGCAAAGCAACCTGCTTACAGTTGAGAAAACGACTTTGCACCCTATTTCCAGGGAAATTCAGGGAATTAAATTTTGCTTGCAGGAGGAGCAATGATGAAGGAAGGACGTAAAAGTTTATTAAATGTGCTATGTATAAAATATTGTACATATGAAATAAATTATGGTGCTTCAACTGTACAGACTTATAAAATGGTTTGATGGCTCAAGTCTATTTAAAAGGTAATCTAAGCAAGCCGTGACTGTACAGACATTGCACCTAATCTAAAAGACATTAAAGTTTCCCTGACCTCTTAGAAGCAATCATTTGAGTTAAAAACCTTATCAGGAGACCATGCTTGGAAGAAAACATAGAAACATATTTCAGTTAATGGTTCAGACCCACCTTGTTTGCTCTGGAAACCGACCCTGTACTGTAAATTCTATCTCTGCTGTACAGTACTTATAGCGCATGAATAATGGATACTATTAACAAGTACTAGAGAATGAAAATTCAGTTAACAATATCATGGAGCCTCCATTCACAAGTGTAGTTCATGAGTGATATGAATTTTATGGTTCTTATCACCAACGAAAAAAATTTGCATATCCCATCACAGAGTTCTTACAAGAACCTATTCTGCATTTCTTATCTCAGGTTTTTTGTGGCAAGAAATATAGCATTAGGTCCAGTGATTTACATTTTTCCAATAAAATTCTAAATACATATGCAATAGCTCTTTACTGACTGGTTTCATTCCATAAATTATAGCTTGGAGGTAAATACATTAGGACAAATATTGATTTCTAAATAGCCACCATGGGTGAGATTTTATCCTGGTAATATATTATCACACCTCTTGTCTTTTATATCTCTGTCTTATCTCCCAGCTACTATACTTTGTGACAAGTAAGTAAATAAATAACACTGCCTCACTTCTGACAGTTAAATTCATTTAGTTCCATGTGGTAAGAGCAGCAGGTACGAGTCCATGAAAGGGTTTTCAGGCAGCTCTGCTCAGATAGACACTTTGAGATTTGCCACTACCATAAACACTGCTTTCAGTGTGTCACATCACCAAGCATTGCAGGCTTCACTGTAGAAGCAGCAGGTGAAGTCCAGTGCCTGTTGGAAAAGGTTAGGAACAAAAGTAACAATGCTGCTTGGGGATGTCATTGAATGAACAGTCCTTGTTCATTCAACACGTCTGCTCTATGGCTTTTCAGCAATTCTTTGGTTTAACGGATATTCTTTGTTTTACTGGACAATCTCTGCCTCTAGTACCTTAACACCATGGCTATATGTGACATCTGGTTAGGAAACAGGAGCTCAAGTTACAGTTACAGCTGGACCCTTCCAAACTCCCATCTTCCCTGATACACAACCAGCACAGAGAGTCCCTCAGAACAGCTCCAGTCAAGCCAGCACAGGAATACAATCAGTGCAACCTGTGGACAGAACCCATTGTCTGAAGAACTGAATGAAACCTGCCCCAAAACAGAGGTGGGGAAAAGAACACGAATAGAATGTCTCGGATACAGCACCCTCACACAGCTCCGTGATGGAGACCAAGTGTGTGTCAGCCCTCACTGTGCCTCCAGCCCAAGGTGACCCTCTCTGTACCATCCCTTCTGTACAACCCAACACCACCTCGTGCCCTGACTTGTGACCACCCCGGCTCCCACACCCTGCTGTTCACAGCTCAGCTGTGCTGTCCTTCCCAGGAAAGGGCAAGGAAATGGATATGACAAACTCTGCTTCCATAGCACCTGATGGATAGACACATGGATAGGCACGGAGAGACACAAGAAAGACAAAGGGCCTTGAAGGAACACACAGTGAGGAAACCAATGGCTGTATGGAGAAAGTTTCTTCCCTGATGAGGAAGGCCAGAGTGCATCAGGCAGCTGGCTCACAGGCAGGTGAAAGAAAACATGGATCCAAGGAGATGTCTCAGATGCTGTGGGTCATTCACCTCCAGGTCTAAGCTGGGCTGCTGAGATATGTCTGAACTCGAGTATGTTTGTCAATTCAATCTGCTTTCTGGGACTCAACAACACCCAAGCTGATGTTCCAAATATTTATTAAAAAGTAACTGCTAGTGGAGAAAAAAAATCAATAAGCAGTCCAGTGGCAGATTTATTACATTTTTAACAGGTAAAGGGAATTAATCTATTTCATGAACAAAAATGGCAATAGGAAAGTATACTGAAGGATTCTCAAACATTAAAATGAAAACAGCCTATGCAATACACATTTATATATAAATATATTGGTTACATTCTTCTTAAATAGATTAAACAACATTCATTAGCAACATCAAAAAATATTTCTTTGTGGCAAGAAAATCTTCCTTCACAGCAATACTGCCTCTCCATAAGTTTCCACGACAACAATTTTAGAGTTTGGGACTAGAATAGGTATTCGACACACCAGATCAAACCCAGAGCAAGTGATTTGAAACTAGTTTATATGAAATCTCAATGAGACTTAAGGCCAGATATGCAACAGGTGGAATTGGCAGAGTGTGATTTAAGCTGCGGGATCTCACTGAAATCTCAAATTTGGATTTAAGCTAGATTCCCATAGGGAAACTGTGACACTGCTCAGAATTCTCAGCTAAAACACACTTCCCTTTTTTCTGTAAACAAATGCTAACAAAAATAAACTCTCTGTACCCTGTTAACCATTTCTTAACATAAAAATAAGGAGCTGCTTGGGTAGTTTTAAAGTAAGTCAATATAAAACTCTATCCTATCCTAAGCGCTGCCTCTCCCAGTGCTAACAAACGGCACAGTGTTTTCTGTTTGAGGCCACGTTCCCTGCTTTCCATGGTTCATATTGCAAACCTCAGCTCCAGCAGGACTGAGCTCAAGCCTCCAACTATGGTGGCTGAATCAGCCCAGCCCTGGGCACCTCCCTGGGACACTCAGAGCCCTTCTGAACAGGTCGTGCCAGGGCTGCGCTCCCTGTGCTGTCAGAGCCACCCTGCACCCACCGCAGAGCCATGCCCAGCCTGTGGGGTCTGCACTGCAGGGAGCTGCTCACACCCCAGCAGAACAGGTACTTTGCCTGTCCCCTGCAGAAACCTGTGCAGGAGATGGGCTCAGACCCTGCAGCAGAAGAAAAGCAGATCATTTTGCATAGTTTGGTTGAGCGGTGACTCCGAGTCCTGGGGAGATGCCCTATCGTGCTCCTGCTACTCCCATTCCTGCCAGGTGTAGCAGGGACTCTCCCAGCTTGCCTGTTTGGGATCTCTTTGGACTTGGTTTGGTTCAAATACTTGCTAGCTGTTAACTTTGGAGCCTGAATAAGAAATAGTGCAAATACGAGCTTAAAGAATAAAAAAACCAAACCATACCACATTACCTTCACTGAACATTCAGTTAAAGAGACAAGAATCCATAAGATGAAACCCCAGTTTTGGGGTATTTGAGATATTTGGCAAACTTGCACAAGATTCTTCACAATTGTTTTAAAGCAGTACATTTCACTTGGCACTAGATGCTTCAAATTATTTGCTAATGTGATTCTAACTAACACTGTTGTGGCTAATTGCAAATGACTTTGAAGACTAGTCATGGAACACGGGACATCTCCCTGGCGTGATGGGACAAACACTCCCTGCAGTTATGGATTCCTCAGTGCTTTTCTTATCCAAGTTTAACTCAAAATGATTTTGCTTGCATGGAATGGTGTGAATTCATCCAGGGTGGCTTTTCTGGAAGGCGAACAGACAACAGTTATTTCTGAGGGTCAAAATACCTTTATTTGGCCATGCTGAGGCAGATTAAGAGGCCAAAACAGAACTCAGTTTGATTCCTATTATGGGAGGCTGGCTGCAGTGCATTTTAAAACAACAATCATCTGAAGTGGCTGAGATGTTCAAGTTTTAAACTTCCTAAGTGCCAGGGCACCCTATAAATGCAGGGCCCCCCTGGTACTGCAGTGACCTTCATCACGTGGCAGCAGCAGCAGAGACACTCAGTCCTCATGGAGGCAACGCACCACACAAAGTTCCTTGGCCCACTTCAGAAAGAGGCTTAATTTCTTTCAATTCCTCTTCCCCCCAAAAATCAGCAGAAGGGACATTCAGCAGCAAGTTGGTTTCAGAAAGCAGTGCACAAATGGCTTACTATCTTCACTAGGGATTAGGCACACAGCCTGCTCAGGCTTTGGGGAAATCCTACGTACCTCCATCTCCAGGAGCCTACAAAGTCTGGTCTCGGTGTTTCAGGGCTCAGTGCTGGGAACTAGTCCTGCTTTGACTACAACCAAAGAGAGAAGACTGCAGTCCTTGACCAGGGGCAGGGGTGCCTACGGTTCTCGTTAGACCCCCAGGGCTCAGACCTGCCCCTCTCCCTGCTGTGTCACTCAGCACACCGGCATCAAGGCAGGTATGCTAACCTGAAGGTGGAGTTGGACCAGGGGAGTCTTACCTGTTGATTTTATGGGATTGTTTCAAAGCAGGATCCACATATTTAAAGCCATAAAGAGATGAATTCACAATGAAGCTAAGGAAACAAAGAAGTCATCATATTTACAGACAGCTGCTGTCACACACACATACACACCCCTCTTTCATACTCCATTAAAGAAACAGCCTTATCTTTGCCCATGTGCTTGTGTCTAATGTGATACTGGCTTCTCCAGCACTTCATGTTTAACAGAACTGATGCATAATTATGCTTAAGTAGCTTTCGTCTCCCAGTTCCATGAGTTAATTACAGTTCTGTACGTGAATAAAATAGGAAAAAAATCTCCACTTTTTCTCCCATCAGCAAATTCATGTTCTGTGATGGGCAAAAGCAGGGATTTTTGGAATAAACACCGCCTTCCCCTTCTCCCTTTGTCCACAAGTGTAAATGTTACTGGAACTTAAAAGCTGCAATCTGCATTACACAGATGGGACTCTGCTATGTTCATCTTTTTTTTGGTGATGCTCATGTAGCAGTGACTTTTGAAAGATGTTTGGAATGACTGCTGGCCATGACAGGATACTGCCTAAATTAGAATCAGGCTCCAAGTATCTTCCTGCAATTAGATTATGTCGTATGTTATATTCTTACTCATGGCCTGGGAAGCAGAGTGCAAGGGTACTCAATATCTGTAGATATTCAATTAAAATGAGTGCATCAGACACACACTGGTCTGGCTTCTGCCTGCCTCACATCTAGCCCAGGCTAGCTCCTAAACCTTAAGAAGAAAGAAAAAGGAAAACGCGCACCATGTCCATACATACGCCTGCTGGCTAACACGGTTACCTATCTAAAATGTAAAAAGCCATGCAGTTTACACTTTGTTGGATACAATTTGGGTTAAGTTAATGCTAGAAAAATAGAATTCAGAAGGAGGGGAGAAAGGTTTGTGTGTAATAAATGGCAATTTTACTGTCTCTTGAAGGTTGCATTTCAAGCATAACTGCATTTCTCCATGCACTCTGAACGCTTCCCTTTTCGGGTATTGGCATGCTTGTGGCAAAAGCAACCAAACCAATTAATTAGGCACACAGTGAAAGATGACATATGAAAAAAAAAAGATCAGTCATTTCCATTCTGAAAATCCTTACTCAAAGCCTTGATGTCGCAGCAATAAGCTAAGCATGAAAGGTTGCAGACTCCTTCCTTGCATGAGGGCAACACCAGCTGTGCAATGCACACAGCTAGAAAGGCTCTTATATATTATATATACAACTGTAATCCAGAATAAATAGTACTGTCCTGACTCATAGGTGTATTTCAGCGTGGTTGTTGTTGGTTGTTATGGCTGGAGAATGCTTGCTTTTCATTCCTTCTGTCCCGCCCTTGGACACATCAATGAAAAGCAGCCTGGGAGTCCACAGTGTCAGCAATATCCTTTTGTATTCCTTCCGAAAATTCTGGTTAAGAAGCCCATAGATCACAGCATTGAGGCAGCTGTTAAAATAGGCCATAAAATAGCTCAGGACAAAAAGCCATTCTGGAATGTGTGGCTGCACTTTTGAAGGATTAATTGAAACAGCAAGGCCAATAAAGTTTAATGGTCCCCAGCACACAGCAAAAAGGACAAAAACCACAAACATAGTCAAGAAGTTTCGAATGTCAGCTGCCCTGAGCTTCTGCTTGCAGTCTTGTCTCACCCGGTGTTTGACTTGAATCACCAAAATCCAGATCCGTAGGTAGCAAAACGTCACGACGGAGAGCGGGACGATGAAGTGAACCACCACCACCGTGATGGTGTACGATGTGCTCACCGTCTGGGCAAAGGTGCAGGAGTAAATCCGGGGGTCATACTGCAAGGAGCCGACAAAGAAGTTTGGCACAATTGCCACCACTGTGAGTATCCAGGTCAGGCAGAGATAGCAGCAGGTGTTCTTCAGGTTGAAGAGCTTATCGTACCTAAGGCTGTGGCAGATGTAGCAGTAGCGGTTGATTGCAATCGCCGTGATGTTGAAAATGGACCCGATGACACTTAAGCCCATCAGGAACCCACTTATCTGGCAGTGGAGGTTTCCCATTGTCCATCCATTGTGGAAGATGGCACTCAAGATCAGAGGGTACGGATAAACCGCAACCACAAGGTCTGCGACGGACAAGCTGACGACAAAGATGTTGCCTACAAAAAAGAAGAGACCACAAGAGTTTAGTGTAGGTCCAGATGGACAACTTGCAACTCAGAACTCCTCTTTAGGCCTAAGTCTTCTCATGGGCTTCACTCTATTCTCCACTCAGAATTTGAAACCCTAGAAAATAAGACTGTGCTCTACTCGTGACAGCAGTGGAGAGTAACTAGGCATGATTGACCTGCATGCTCCTATTATTAGGAATATTCTAAACAGGTAGTAAACCCTAACTTGGCTATAGCTGGGGGTCAGGTACGTGTGGTCCTTTAAGTTGTGTAGGAGAGAAGGATTTTGCTCTCCTTGTTAATTAGCCAGCCTGACTGTCTCTGACCATCATGGGCCAAAGGAGTATGGTAGGCAGGTTATGTTTTCAGTGATTTATTCATTTCACTGACAGCAGTTGCACAGAAAAGGTGTCTTTTGTTCTTTTTCATGTAAGCAGGTATGCATTCACCAGAATTTCTGCACTGTTCATGCAAAGGATTCTGTGTTCTTCAAGGAAGCATGGTGCAGCCAGGCTTGATGTGCTTATCTTATTTGGTATATTTTCCTGTTCTTTTAATGTTAAAGTTGTCCAGTGCAATATGGAAAGTCAGTCACTCCTTCACTGTCTGGTTCTGGGCAGGGGATGTAGTTAATAAGCTGCAATAAGCCTTCTCTGCAGAGTATGTGCTGCAGGTTGTTCATTTAGGCTCTACAACAAAGACAGTTGAGAGTTTCTGCAAGTATAAAATAATTCAAGCCTTATTGGATTGAAAATGCTGCATTGTGTGGGACAGCACCCGCCAGCTCCACTGTGTGGAGCAGCCTCCAATGACCTGGGTGACCAGTGACCTCCTAACAGCACTTACTGCTCATTTCACGAGTCTGGTGTATTTCAAGGGAGGCAAAAAGCCTTTCTGTTCAGTTTGCCAGTCAGAATAGAGGATTGCATGAAGAAAAGGACCTTGAGGTCTTGTGGGAACTGGTGTAACTACAGGACCAGCTATAATGTTGAAAAGGACATCTGTCAATACTCAGCATTTTGATGACCACAAAGTGTCATTTCAGCAGAAGCTCAACACTTCAGTTAGAGGACAGCACACTAGAAAAAGTAGTTGGTTTTCCTAATTCTGCAACTTTCAGGAGTATCTGCAGTGGTGGGAAGGAAAGTATTACTAGACAGCAGATATATATACACATAGAGAGAGTATATATAGAGTTATGTGTAACACATTTAAGGTGTGAACACTTGTGTGTGATACAGGCAACAACCCACCCAACTGATCACACCTGCACCTTCTCTTCAAACCCTCATATCCTGCTGTCTAGTATAGTAGATATATATTAAAAATACTAAAAAGAGGTATTTTTCTGTGGTATGCCTGAAAGGACACTCCTACATCTCGATTCAACCAGGTCACAGGCTTTAGCACTTGGAAAATACACCCAAGAGCTATTGGAAAGCATGGCTGCATTGCCATTGCAGTTGGGTCATGGCTGTGTTTGTGCCAACAAAAACTATCAGGACAAGTCAACAGTTCATATCAGGCCACTTCATGCTGACCGGAAAGCAGTCCAGACTGGAGAATAGCCCCAGGCAGCGTGGAGCTGAGGCAGCTGACACAAAGTGTCACTTAAAAATAAGTATTAGCAGAGGTCATGTGAAGTGCTGAAATCTTTTTAGAAAGAAATTTTACATACACAGGTTTACCACAGCACACAGCTTCTGCATCTGCTGGGCCTCAGTGCTGCTTTCTTGCTGATTTAATAACTTACTGAGAGCCTTTTAAAATGCAGTTACTGAACCTGGTCCCCATATAATTAACTCCATTTATGCCCATTGTCAAGGGCAGAACCAATTGTGGTCAGGCTTAGGGATGCTGCAGGCACCCCAGAGAGGGAATGCTCTTCTGCAGCAAAACTTTTATTCACTCGATCAAAAATATGCACTTCAACAAAAAGAAAATGTCCCCAGCACCAGAATTTCCTTTCGGAAAGCTCTTCTAAAACAATTTTCAAGAGAACAAAACAGAGACAGAGACTTATCAGCAATCCAGTTTAGGAGACTTCCAGAGGATGCTGGAGACAGACTCCACTGACTGGACCAATAAGTGTCCCTCTTCACCAGACCTGTCCTACTTTGATACACATTTATACACTGCCAGCAAGGAAGCAGGTCTCTGCCTTTGCTGGGCATGAAAGAGACACATTCAACATCCAGTTCCGAACCAGGCAAAGCAGAACCAAGCTGAATATTCCCTACTTAAAACACCATGTTTGTAGATTTAATCCAAAGTTTAGAAAAACCATAGGGAAAATTAGTAGTCTCACTTCACTGCCAGCTGCTGGAAGAAATAAGCCATCTCTACTGGTCTTTCTTCACCAACTTGAATAGTTGGGAGGAAGTAAAAATATAAGGAAAAAAAAATCTATAGAAATAATATTCACAGGATGAACGTTGTAGTTTGGATACAATCCAAGAGCACAGTATTGTGTGTATTATTTTGACACAACTTCATTGCATGTTGCTCCAGCAGGGAGAAAATGAGACGGTTTTATCAAGAAAAGAATAATCTCTTCCTCCACTCGGGGAGCAAACCTGCCCTTCCCTGCTCTGTGCCTTCAACAGTGCAGTCTCATCTCTCCTATCCATCAGCAGACCTATGGCCCAGGCAGGGTGCTGGGGGCCTGAAAACACAGTCAGAAAGGTTCACAGAAACAAATCCATCTTCCAGTTTATCTGGCAATGTGCTCAATTTCATCCTTTTCTTCTGGTGAGATGAAGGGGAAGGTCAGACCCATAAAACAGCCACTTGCAGGTCAGTCCTGGAAATCAGTGCATTTTTAATGACTGAGTACTGTAAAGAGGAGGCACTTGCATACCACCAAAGCAGAACATGCCCTTCAAAGTGTGGGAACTGGCTATCGGCTAATTATTAAAATAGGAGTAACTTGAGTTAAACATTGCTTTAGCCTTGCAGTCCCTGGTTTGCTATGAGACCACCATGTGCTGAGCCCTGCACCAGCAGCTTGTGTCCTTCCCTGTGTAGGATGAGGTTGGACCATCCTTCCCAATGACACTACAGAATGGGAAGCCATCTAATATGAGGCTTTCAGGGAAGGTAAAGAGTAGTCTCCTGCCAGTGATCTTCATAATTGTGGTTTTTTACATTTCCCACTATAAAACAAAGGAGTCTGGCCCATAAATAATACCAGCAGGACTTTATCTCCAATTTGAATTTATCAGCTTCTGCAACACTATTTTCAGATGTATCTTTTTCTCTTTGTTGGCATGTGACTGTATTTCCTTATTAGCTTTCACATTTTCCGTCCCTTTTTTAACTTCTATTTAGTATAAACTGGCTCATGTGCCACTGTGCTCCATCCCCCAGTTATCGAGTCATACATGAAAAGGCAGGAATGGTGGAGAAAGGCAAGTGTGACACAAGGATACTGGTAATATAGACTTGTCCACATTTTCAGAGAATTTATAAATCCTTTTACATTACAGAAGTCCAACAGAAAGCTACAGATTATAGAGGTACAATACACTGTTATAGAGAACAATACACTGTTCACAGTATAATCCACAACTGTTTAAAAAAAAAAAACAACTCCAAACAGTCTGAAGCCCAGCTGCAGAGCAGATTATATGCACGTGCAAGTGATGAAAAAGGGAATTTATCCCAGAACATCTCCTGCCCTAGCACTTCTATCTTTGAGTTCCCTCTCTGCTCCCATAAATCTATTTTTGCCCACTCCAGCAGTCTGCAGTTCCCTGGCCCTACCTCTCATTCTGCCTGGATTATCCAACAACACAGGTTATCTGAGGACTTATTGTCAAGCCCCGGTTCTAGGAAATGTGGAAATACCTCAATGAATTCTGCAAATCAATAAACCACATATGTGAAAGTCTTCACTGGCAGGCTGCCCCAACAGCACCTGACTTTCATCCAAACAGGTATTGTTCAACAGAGATTAACTGAGCATCACTGTACAAACACCAGGGTCACTGGCACTGCCTGCCTCAAGAGGCTGTTGGAAATCCCCTGGTGTCCAGGCTCCAGTTACACAGATCCAGCCTCTCCCTATTTTTCCCACACAGCAGCTGTGGGCTGTCCTTCACAGACTGTGGCTTACATATCCTGAACCTAGAACCAGGGTTAAAAGGTGAGGAGGGGAGAAGGAGATAAAATATTTTTCTGAAAGTTGTCACTTTTTGTACATCTCAAAATGTCCAAAACAAACACCCAAACCTCTTGTTTCTTTGTTATACATATGAAGTTCATTTACATTCCTTGCAGAAGTATTACAGAACTCCAGAACTCTTTCCTTCAGGTGAACAAAACAGAGATGCTCAATGCAACCTGAAGTTAGCACTGTTACCTGTACACCCAGTGCTGAAACTGAGTTGTCCTGAGTGACAGGATTTGCACCAAAGCAGAGACACAGTTGTGTGAATCAACTTCTGCTCACCTGGAACAGTCCAGCTCCAACTGAGCTGGTGGTCCAGGCTGCCCCTTCCTCCTACCCTCTGTGCAGGGATTCAAGTTGCTCCCAAATAGACAGAGCCCAGCACAGCATTTTGAGGCAAACAAAACCACACACAACAGCCTCAAAGGCAGCAAGTGAGAAGCTGACCCGTGGGCACAGTGGCTGAGTGCCATGGGGCTCACTGCATGACCAGTCACCTTGCTGTTCCAACCTCTTCCCAGCAGTGAGATCAGACCCTGGTGTCTGTCCAGTTGCTGCCAGATTAACTGACAGCTGTAGAAAAGCAGGTCTAAGAACCTGTATTGATAAAAATGTGCTGATACACAATAATAAAATGCTGAAAGTTTATTTATGCAACTGGTATGTTCGCTGTGACTTCTTACTACTATAATTATACTATAAACCACAGCTTATAATGAAGAGAACCTTACACTTTGTTTGTTCATTCAGGTTTCACGAAAAAAAATCAACAGACTCAGGTCTTCCAGATAAACGGGAATTAAGACACAGATCAAACTCAGAGAGACATATATAATGAGGTTCAGTAAACAATTTAACAGGCCATGACTGTAAAGCAAGCCTCTGATGACCACTTACCATAATCTAATACTCTCTGTTTAACCTTCCAAAGCTTATGCTCACTGCAAAACAGAAACAAAATGTACTGTTTGCTCCAAGCAAAAAAATAAACTCATAAAAAGCTTTATTCAGCAACAAGACTCTTTATTAGCTGTGATAGCCTCTTTTTCCTGTTTGTTTTTACCTGCCACTTGCTGTGTGATTGCTTGCATGTCACTAACCTCCAGCCTGCAGATGTGAAGGGTGCTCCGTTCTGCAAACTAAGTGGGAGTTCATAGAAAACACTTTCAGATCAATTTTCTTCTTTTTATGACAAAAAGATACCACTGAGTGTGTGCAATCATATTGATCATGTACTGCTGTAATTAAATGGATGACAATGTTGTGGTGTTGGGGGATGCTGAGCCTGCAGCCCTCACTCTGACAAGCATTTCTTATGTCACAAACTCTAAAGGATCATTCCTGGGGTAGACAATATTTACCCCACCACAGTGCATTAAGAACCTTCCTTCTGTAGGGGAGTGTGACTCATTGCACTGCTCCTTACAAGCTGCTGGCTTCCAAGGCAGTGTGAACACCACACACAATGGCACAGGAGGCTTGCCAGACTGTTGTCATCTCTTTCCACCATTCTGATAAGCACTGATACATCTGATGTGCCCACATGACAGCCCAGTGTATACTTACCCATTTTGACAACTGAAAATGTTTGACAGGGGAGCACAAGTGAAAATCAGAGAAATTCTCACTGAGATCCAGGCAAAAGGAAAAAAAATAAAAGAAAAAGATTTGTTGTTCAATTCATTAATCCATAAATTTTAATTGAGGATTTTATTTGTGTATTTAGGGAATATGTTCAAAGAGAGAATAAACAAAAGAAAGGAAAAGGCATTCAATTAATTATCTGTTATCATTACTCCATTAGGATTCAGAGGAGGATAAAGTGTGGTTTCCTGCAGTTAAACAGACAGTGCAGTTGGGCTGTCAGCTGCTCTCAAATCCTGAGTGTGCTGCATAAAATGATACAGAGGGTAATAACAAAAAGGCAGGAGGTATTGCCAACCCACAGCATCCTTAGGATACAAGATTAGACAATGCGGAAATACCCAATTTAAGGACGTTATGGAGGTCCTAGAAAACGCATGAAACTCTAGAATAATTTAACTCCTGAAAACAGTCCTTTGAGATCTCTCAGCACAACCATAAAGCCACAGACCAGCAGTATGCTATGGGCTACCAACTGTTACCTGGTTTGCTGGCATCATTCCCTATGGGAAAACTGTGGGCACTTAGAGCTGCTCCCTGCCTTGTGCCAGCCCTGCAGACGCACAGAGCAAAGCCAAGGCAGACCACAAAGCAAACTCTCCTCCTCCTCTGCCTTCCTGTGACCAGGCACTTAGGCATCACTTTGGCATCACCAGCTCCACGAGTCTTCTCATCAGTACATCACTACAGCTGTGAAAGCTGCCTTTCCCTCTGGACCTCTGAGAAAGGCTTGCAGGAGGAGATAAACCTCACGGTATTTACTGGAGAAGAAAGGACCAGCCCCCTAGAGCTTCAATTACATTTGTTATGCACCATATATTATCTTGGCTGATGGCTAAAGAATTGCTTACATTGTCAGGTGAAGGACTGGATTACTGGATTTTAGACTTTTAAGTCATGACCTTTTAACTGTCTTGCTGCCAGAACCATTCTTGAGCCGTACCTTCAGCCACTCTAACTGAATGCAGCAAAGGGCAGTAGTTGGCAGTGTTCACACTCGAGAGATTCATAACTTTCATTTGGCTAAGACCAGCTGGATTCACAGCCTTAGCTGAGCTCAGAAGTCTTGGAAATGGGTTAGTAATTAGAGAACAGCCCTGTTTGCATGATTCTGTATCTTTCCTCTATCACTTACCATTACACCAGAAACAATGTAAGGAGGAGGATTTTTCTCTTGCTGTTACACAGATGGTAGCTGGACATTCACTCTCAAATGAATAAAAATTATTTTAATTACGTCTTCTCCTGAACCCTTAAAAAGTGGTCAGCCCTCTTTTGGTACCAATGCAGAGCAACTTGCCCATTTTCAGAATTTCAAATACTTTATAAAGAAAAAGACATTTTTACACAATCCCAGGGAAACAATGTTTGGCAAGTTTCCCTGCTATTACCCATTAATCCTAACACATCCTGCTCACTTTGGGCACTCCTTCCTGAAAAGGTGATCTGAATATAGTATAAAGAAAGGGGAAATTATATAAAGTTGACATTTTACCTACCTTCAACATTTTTCAAGTTTCTAAAATACTATTTAATGTTCATTTAAGTGCCTTGTAATGACTTCTTCCTGTGTTTTCCTGAAGTTCTGACCCTTCACATGAGGGAAAACCACAGTGCTGTAATTCTTACGGATTTCTAAACTTAGCTCTTGCTAGTGTGATGTTTTTCCTGGACGCAATTATGGCAACTGAATCTGCTAGTAATGGAGGAGGAGTAAGTGGTGGTCTTGATCCAGCTCATAATAAATACAAAAGATGTGCTAAAAAGTGCCCTTTCTGGTTATGTGCCCCGGATTTCTGTCATTTCACTGTTATATCCAACAAACTCATCACCTGCAGTATCATCAACACTGTGAGATAGAGAGCCAATCCACACAAAATCTTGATTCCTCCCTGTTATCAGTTCCAAATTCTTGGACTAAAGATGGCCCTAGAAACACTGCTTGCCTTCACAGCACATCCCTGCAAGGCTGATGGACAACAAATGTCAGAGTCAGGAGGCCCTTGGGGCCACCCTCCAACTTGCACAGAGTGAGAGGAAGCCCCAGCACCTCTGCCAGGTGACCTGCAGAGCCCCAGCTGCCGCGTCTGACTCTGCAAGGACAGCATGGCTGGTGGCTACCTACTCCCTAAGGCAACTTCTTGTGGGATATAGATGTCTTTGGGAGGACACGGTTTCTACACGAAACCCCACGCAGCCAGAGGTGAGTCTAGGTACCCCAACTAACACAGACACCCTGGATACCAGTGTTGCCCCTGAATTCCAGCTGTTTACCCTCCTTTTCTGCCTGAAATCCCTGCTGAATGGCACTATGTGATGTAAAGCAGCTGCCTCATCCACATCCAGGCTGTGTAGGAAGCACAGGCCAGTGCCCCTATGTTTACCCTCCCACACTGGCCACATGGGCACAGGGATGAGTTCTACAAGCCCTCGTTAACTCCAGGCCCATTATTTATCACCTGGTTTGTAAAGTGCTCTGAAAGAGAAAAGACCCTGTATAAACATAAATGTGAATTATTGCCAGCATCCACTGAAATGACAAACCAACATCCATCCTCTCCCAGTTCCAGCAGCTGCACTGCCACCATTTGCCATCTGTTACTATTCTAGAAAAAATCTGTCAACTCAGGCTTAATAGACTTCATAATGCTCTTTTGCTATTGGTGTTGGTCAAAGAGTGTTCCTGGAAAGGAGCTGTGTGCAAGCAACCAATTCCTAGGCAGCTGTCAGGCAGAGCGTACAATCAGATATGAACACACTGCTCATTTTAGTGATAAAAATCTTGTCTGACTGCCCTGGAGAGGCCTGCTGAACCGCCACAGCTGAGCCCAGGAGCTGCTCCTGCTCCTTCTTGTGCCTCACCAGCACAGTTTGTTGACTAAACCTTAGTGCGAGCACCAGTCACTACACCCACGGACATCCACTGCAAAGGAGCAGATGCTACCCTGCCACAATTAACAGCTTGTCCTGACCTCCCAGCCTTGACATCCCAGGGATGACTCTCTCCAGTCCCAGCTCTTCCTACTTAGTTGGTGGGAATGGGAGGTGATTTTTTTTCCCTTACAATTCTTTTGAATTACATATGGAAATGATGAAGCTACTAAAACAATAGTCACCACACAAAAATGTTTCCATTGATGAAGGCCATTTAGTGTTTAACTCATTCTGAACCAATTTGAGGTTACCTAAATGAAGGCTTGGGTGTTAGGGCAGTAGCTGGGTGATAATCACCTGTGCTTCCGCACAGCATTTGTCACTAGAGTTAGGAAAAAGAAACATAATTTGGATCCAAATTATCTCCAAGGTGATAGCCTAGTTGTAGGCTGCAGCACAGTCCTGGTATGCCTTCAAGTGAGTGCTGTGCTGCAATTGATTGGCTTTTCTTTGGAAGACAATGTACTTTTTCAAACAAAAAACCCCCATGGGCTAGACTTAGATCATAGAATTCCTTAGAGCCCATTTTTTTTTCTCCTGTGGCCTCACACTGAACCTGGCAATGAAGCAGGTACAGCCACAGTATGCACACACAGTGGAGATGAGGCTGGAAAAGAAATGGTGCCATGAGGGACATGAAAGCAGCATGACTGAGGGCAGCTGTCCATAGTCAGTCCTCCAAACCCAGCATCCAGCCCCATGGCAATGAAAAAGGTTGAGATACTTGAATTACTGTTCATCCAACCTTCACAATCTGCTGGGAAGAGGAGTAATATTCCTTACAAAACAGACGGGCTAAGAAAGAGCACCAAGATGTGATGGCTTCATCAAGACTATGTGAACTGGGAGAGGCACAGTGCATGCAAGTAGGAGAAAAGAAAGCGAAAGAAAATCTGTTCTGGACCTCCTGGTTCATTCATAACTATTTACTAATCCCATTGGAAATTGAGAGCTACTTTTACCTGGCAACACTTTAGGGACTCTGATACAATTACATCGGCAAAAGTCCAATGCAAACAGTTAAAATTGGTTCAGTAAGAATATAATGATACTGGAAAATAAAAAACTCTCATGTCCTCATTTTCCCAGAAAGGAGTCCAAAAAACAGTGTTTCCCAGAACATTAGCAAAAGTTTCACTCCAGATATTCCACAGGGTTTACAGAACTCATGTCAAGCCTGGGTACAGGATGAACAAGAAGAAACGATCGATGACATGAGAAATTTGGAATAGGGAGTCCCAAATGTGTTGCTGGATGGCATCTGCTTCTGTTCTTTTCCTAATGACTTATGAAACTTAATCATCTTTGAGGTGCAATGTGTGGGTCTATAAAAGGAGAAAAAATGTTTTTGCAGTAAAGTCCAGAGTAAATGTGTTCCAACATGAGCCTGTGTGAACAAATGGTTCGAGTGGGTGTGATCTAACACTGATCTCAATGGGAGTCTAGTGGTGGATAGTATCCAGGTGGCTTGAAGGCAAGTAAGACTCCATGGGACTGTGACACCTAAATTACTGGAGGAACTTCATGAAGTAAATAGTCAGACTTATAGGCAGCAATACAGGCTTTCAGCAGCAGATCTCACACTCGTGGATAACACATGACGAGGCTGGCAGACTTCTGCTACCTTCTGGCAACTTCTGCTACCAACAACTTCCAGTAGAACAGCACTGCTGGATTCTGCTCTTACACAAACTACATTTTGCCCTCAGCAAAAAGGAGGGGAAAAAAAAAGCTCCAGAAAGAATAAAAGATGCTGAAAAAAAGGCCATCCACATAAGCCAAAGAAACTCTGATATACTCAGCTCAATTGCCTAATCCTGGAATACCCCCGAGTCCTACTTTCTAATCTGTAGTGATAAGGGCAGGCCTACTTTTGGAGTTGTATAACCACCATCAATTGATGGTGCTTTCAATGTCCCCTTAAAACTTTTCCCCTCCTTTCCTTTTTCTCCCTAATGAATTTTGCCCAGCAAGAAATAAATCACAGACATTTCTTCTCTCTGAAACTACCTAACATCCACACCTCCACATTTCAAAGTGGTAATGTGTTAACTTGAGCCTCATGATTCCCACCAGGAGCCCGGGAGGTGAGGGCTGCATGCAGCCCTTCAATGCTAACCCTGAGTGGACTTTTCAAGCCAGTTGGTGATTGGTAAAGGAGACTCTGCTTCCCCACCTCCATATTTGTATAGCCAAGGGAGTGACTACAAAACCCATTAGCAACAACAATGCTGAAGGGATCCTGGGAGGCCAACTGATCATCCCCCTCAGCCACAGCTCTTAAAAATTGCTGACAAGGAGGAGCATTTCTTCACCTGGAACAGGCTGCTTAGGGAAATGGTGGTATCACCATCCCTTAAAGTGTTTCAAAAATGTGAGGACGTGGCACTGCGGGGATACAAGTTAGTGGTGAACATGGCAGTGCTGGGCTAATGGTTGGACTTGATGAACTTAGAGGTCTTTTACAACCTTAATGAATCTACGATTCTATGATTTATAAAACTACATTGCCCTTACTCAAATTCCAGCTACCTTCCACCCTGTTTGCTACTATAAAAAAAAAAAAAAGCTTTAGGCATGTGCTGGTTGAGTAAGCTCAGAAACAAAGGAATAACTCAATAGCACCTTCAGTAAGTGTGAGATCTCTCCTCTGGCACGGGCAAAATAGAGGAAGAGCTACAGCTTTTCACACTGCCTTTTGCTCCTGAAGTGCTGGAATTTCTATCAGTTTTAGAAGTCATGCTTTCATTTGCCACCCTCTCCAAAGACAAGAGAAATGGTCAAGATTGCTAAATTTCTAAAAGAAAAACCTTTCTCACTCTAGGCAATTACTGAAAATCCCTCTTCTCCACTCCTATGTTGCTTTATCTAAAGAGCTTTTTTTTAAAGAGCTGTCATTCATTAAGCTTATCATAAGATATTAATTCCTGCCTTCAAGTCTCTTCAGAGCCATTTGTGACCCTCCATTTCCTCTCCTTAGGATTCCCTGCTACTTTTCATTTAATTGCTGAAACCCCATGTTGTTATCTGTCCCCAATAAAGTAATTTTGTTTATCAACTAACTCCAAAGTAAGAGAAGTTTTAAGGATGAAATGAAGCATGGACTTAATACAGTCTTCTAGGGGGAAGTATTTGTAACAAACACCAATGCTATACATTCATTACGAAATCTTCAGGGTAGTTGGAATATCACATGTCATTAAAGATACTTTTCTAACAGGTGGGTGGTTTGGCAGGGTTAGAAAGGATGAGGGTTTCTAGTCCTCAGCACCAGTGTAACACAGATGTATCCAGGTAGGGAACGAAAACTCACAGCATGTTGCCCATCTCCTCCTTCACAGGGAACCCCAAAAGCAAGTTTTGAGAAACACAGAAGACAGGGAGACATAAGGCAATGTTAGTGTGCATTACAAAGAGCTTTGGGAAAGTTCTGTTAAAAAATTTGCTTGGCACATTGCTGGCAATGGACGAGAGCTTTGCACATTAATGAGTGGAGTCCAGCAAACAGTCTCTGCTTCCCAAGCAGAGCTGGCAGCATGAGGTGGTATGGTGTGTATTTCCTGGTCAGGCATGGGAGCATACCAGTGTTGGTTGCACATTCATTTAGGCAGTTCAAGAAACATCTTGAGAGTATGGGAGTCCCCCTCAACCTGGCAGGACCACCCTTGTACAACAACCACACGAAATGTCTAACACTCAAATAGCTCAGCCGAGTTCTGTATGTCCTCTAAGGAATTGGGGGTTATTTGTAACGTCAGAGCTAGCAGGAACCAGGATTTGCAACTTCAATAACAGATTTACACAAGATAACAGAGCCCAGCTCTTGCAGCAAACTCTCCAGTCTGAACCACCCAAGAGCCTCCCCAGGGTCACACCATGCCCAGGCTATCACGTCATCCAGCTCTGGCTGCCGCATCTTCCCGGCTCTGGGGAGAGGAAGATGAACCCCAAGGAGCATGGGCCATGTCTGCTGACTCAGCAGGTCTCACAGCCCTCATCTGGGAGCACAGTGGAGAAACACACAGTGTTTACTGCACTGCAATGAAAAACAAACCCCGAGTGATCGCCAGAAGTCAGTGTCTTGGCACTGGGAGCACAGGGCGTGGAGTTTAACTGCTAATTAGGACAGGGCAGCAGCAAAGGGCAGAACAGGGAAAGAGGCTGGCTTTGGCTCCCTCAGGAGTTGAAAGGCTTTCCCAAATTCAGCCACATAACACATCCTTTAAAAGGAGAACGATGGCTTCTTCTATGTTAGCAACAAAGCAGAAACTCTCATGCCAGCACTGCCTTCTGATACTAGCTGTCCTTTTATCATTTATTCAGGAATAAAACTCTCACAAGCCAGAGTTATATCAAATGACAAATAACAGCTGTAGGGAAAAGAAAAAAGTGTTGCACTTCATTAGAACTCTGTATGACTCTGACAACCAGAAACACACTGCCAAAGTGGCAACACAGCCGAAAAGACAAGAGAGATCTCACAGCAGCTGTTAAACCAAATGGGAACTTGTTAAAATTAAGGGCCATTTCCCCTCTTTCATATTTAGTCTCAAAACACCATGTAAAGAAATTCAACTTCTTACAAAGACAGACTGAGTCATTAACGCAGAAGAGATGCAAGACCCTTGCACAGTTTTCAGATTAAAAGGTAACAGTTAATACCCAAGCAGTTCCTAAAATCCTATGAATATGTTAATCTGGTATCAGCTTAAGTCCTCCAATATTAAAGTAATAAATCTTACCAGACTAAATTTTACTGCTGTTCTCTTGGTGTTACAGTATTCCCTTATAAGATGCAAGTATTCAGTATGGAGGATGCCGATGGGCCTGCAGCAGCAACAGCGATGCTGTCCTGGAACAGACCACATGTTTCCTTCTTCCCAGAGAGGTCAAGGCCATACCTGTCACCGAGTATCAGCACTCCCAAATTCTCTACACCAGCAGGCACTGGTAACATGTGACTGATGACTACACCATGAAAGTGGCTGGGATTGCCGGGGGGAACAGGACTGCACAAGGCCTACACAAGTCACACCTGGAGTTGATTTTGTACAGGCACCACAGCAACCACAGGGAAATATTCGGGGCTAAAAAGTATCCTGCAAGCCAAGCTGTACATTTTGCCAGAAGGATGCTGATTTCCAGAGGGGACAGGATGATTTTGCTTCAATCAGGCCCCAAATAAACACTGACAAACCAAGCAAATTAAGTACATAACCAGCCAGCCAGTTCCAGATTATCCCACAGCGGGGGAGTGCAGTGCTGACAGGTTTTGTTCTCTGTTTCTTTAGAGGGCAAGAGGTGATTGCACTGTGTAATTCTGCATTAAATTAGTAAGAGCTAGTCTTACATTGGAGAACTGAATGTAAGGACAAACAAGAGACACATTCTTGTTTTGAGCAAGGATTTTTCCAGTTAATTGCCATGTAGCATGAGCAAACCGCTGCCTCTGTGTGTTTCGGCTTCCTGCTCTGCCAGCGAAAGATCTGCCTCCCTTGGATTCACTGATATCTACAAGTATAAGGATGTCATTCACTGGAAGGCAGAACAGAAATTAAAGTATTTCCGACACGCTCACCTTCTGGCTCTCGGGCACACTGAACACTTCACTCCGTACAGCTCTGTGCAGAGTGGGCTCAGGAGCCTGTGATATGCAAGAACAACCAACAGAAGTGGGATAAAACTGGGAGAAGCACATCCCTGTTTACCGGTCCTGGAGTTCCCCACAATCCCCCACACTGGGAGGAGTTTAGATGAGAAATGCTGAACGGTAGCACATGCAACTTTAAATTCCTTAGGCAACACTCTTCCCACCAACTCTATGGAGTCATTCCCCCACCATAACATCAGAGGAACGTTCGCTGTTGAGAGGTTGCTGCTGACTTCAAGTGAAACTAACTCACCTTCAATGTCTTGGGTTAAAAGATGAAAACTCATTGGGGGCAAGAAGTTATTAGCAAGCCACTGCTTTTCCCCAAATCCCTAACTGCTTCAGCAACACCGGCAAAGGCAGGGATAATAGTTGGCATACATGTTTCTTGGAAGAATTTGAAAAATATAACACCAGGGAATTAGCAAAGAATCCACAAAAGACGGACACGTTAGAAATATCCCAAAGGTAAAAGAAGTCTCCATCAGTGGTTAGATTTCAACTGACACCAGAACCTCTGTCCATGAGGGATCTCCAATCCTCTGTCATAGGAAACTAGAATGATGAAAACAAAGACTGCCAAGACAACCCCAAGCAAGCACAATGGAGCCTGGAACAGGTATCCTGAAAGGAACTCAAAGCTGCCACTGAATGATGATGGAGACATAAATATGCACAATTAAAAGAGGCAACTTCTACTACAGGCATGTTCTGCAATAGCCTACAATAATGATTAGGATTGCATCTCCAGAAATGAGTTTTCAAAGAAGTGGTACATTACAGAAGAAGAAAAAGTTGCCATGAAAAAATACAACTAAATAAAATCTGCTTTTAAAAAATTTAAAAGGGCAGTAAACCTAGTTTTAAGCAGAGCAACCACCGTGTAATACTGCAATACAGCAGTGAAATTGTGGGTTACCTAAACTGTCACCCAAGGGAAAAAAAAAGTAAGACAAAGAGGCTGAAGTGGTGTTAGCCAACAGATAAATCGGTTGACTAATGGATTTGATGCTGACTTAATCTTCTTTTTGGCAGTGCTCTCAAAAGCCTGCTTTTTTGCCTTTCCTTACCTAAATGAAATTAACCTGTTCCAGAAAATTAAGAGCAATTTATCAGGCCACTGAAGACGGACTGCTTGTTGGATCTGGATCTGTATTATTCCATCCAAAACACAAGATAAACTTTGTAATTGAAAAAACCTGAAAATGGAAGGATTGGCGAAGTGTGGCATCTGGCACGTCACTGCTCCTTCCTCACACACTTCCTGGCACACTCCAGCACACAGGTTGTACAAACAACCTTTTGTTTGGAACAAGAGTGTTTGGCTCCTGCTACAACACAATTTGTTCTTCATTACCTCAGAAAATGTAATTTCCAGTGCATCAAACAAGAAGAAATCTGGGAGCAGAATATTTCACTGTGACTTCAAGCTCTTTTACTTTCATTATAAAACTGAAGTGTTGGGTTGGGGTTTTTTTCCAAGAAAGTTTTACATCAAAACCTGCAGTTTTGAAGATGTCAAAACCACTATTTCGTTCTTCCTCACAACACAAAAAAAAAATTCTTTTCTGCAAAAAGAATCTAGGAAATTGCTAACTTCATTTTTCACCAACAAAGGTTTCTTCTGTAAAACATTATCATCTTGCACTCATTTGAGAATCTGCAGCACTGCCATTGCTCACTCCCTGGAAGAAAACACATAAACACATCTGCATCTCAACATTTCAGAAACTCATTGGTTTGAAAGCCAACAGGGAAAAACCGAAGAGTAGGAATTAAAGGCCATGTTTTCTTCTAGTATTAACTGGTCACATTCTGAAACGAAGGCTGACAAAGAAAATTTGGCTAAAGAATTGTCTGGAGCCAGAATGCTCCATCACAAAGGAAATTCTCTCAGGCAGAACCCCAGTTTGGCATATCTTTCCTCTCAACCTTTGAGCTCTGCCTGCAGGATACAATAGAAATAAGCAGTTATCTGTAAAACCTTTAATGGTGATTTTTAACCTGGGACATGAAGTAGGGCAGGAGGAAACATGCTCAAGAGTAACAAAAAGATGAAAGGGTTTTAAGGCAGAAAAAGGCTGAGGAAGACACATAGATTGCACTATGTGCCTACATCAATACAACTGAGTGGAATTCCACCCCTCCTGCAAAACTCACAGATGTGACTACAAGGCCTGGCATCACAAACGAAAGCAATGGGAGCTGATAAGTGAAGTGTCTTCTCCTTCTGTACTGCCTGCTTGTTGCAGAGTCAGCAGGGCTTTCCCTCTCTAACATGAGGTTGCATTCAATGAATAGAGAAAAATCAGGAGTAAGAGTAGAATGTGCAGGACAATGCTTAAAACTGCTGCTACTTCACTTTAAACTCAGAAGCCACCCTCAGATTCATTCTGGGATGGATGTGACAGCAGAAGGAAAATGACAGCCCCTCCCAATTCTGTTGTTTTCATATAGGATTGGGCTAAAGGAAGACAAAACCCAGGAGACAGGTTGTGAGGGAGGAAGGGGACCAGGATGGATGGAATGCTGGGGAAGTCGGGGGTGGGGGCATTGCATACTCTCTCTAGAGACCCAAAAAGTACAGCTTGTCTTCAACTTTTGACACTTTCAAGGAACCATGCAAGACCCCTGTCAGCAGCAGCACAAGGCTCAGCCCTGCCCCTGCAGACAGCAGGGCAAGGCAGAATGACACATATGCATTTCACATTATCTATTTAAGCCAGGATTCACGTATTTTTCCCCTCAGACTGCTGTGTCATGGGAAGCCAAACCCAATTCTCAGTGAACTAGTGTGACCTCTGCAAGGAGAAGCAGTAGGTCTTAAAACACATGCTCCTTCATTTCCCTACAGGCAGAGCTGGAAATTGAATGCTCTGTCCACAACACGCAGCCCGAGCCAGGGCAGCATGCTGGAGACTGCGTGGGAACAAGCCCTCTGAAAACAAATCAAACTTTGCTGTTTCTTGGAAGTGTTGGGTCCAGCCTCTTTGGGCACAGGATGAGAAAGATGCTTTGTGCCTTACCTCACCACGGTGCATCCTATGACACGTTTCGGGGTGACGTGTCTACATCACACACCCACTACCTACAGGCTGTGACAGTACCTTCTCTAAATATTTACCCTCCCTCACTTGCGCATTCTCCTGCAATGTGCAAACGGTATATAAAGATGGTATCAGGATTAATTTGGATTGCTATCCATGTACACGGGTTTGCAAAGGAAGGCAAAGATGGCTCTTCTCTGTATTAGGAAGAAATTGGGAAGGTAACAGCACTGCTGACACCATTTAAAGTCCAGGAAAGGAAAGCCCTACTTTGTAGTCTTCTGATCATTTACAGAGTTCTTTCCATGGATGTGCTCATGTGTTTACAACCATGTTTGCAGCTGCTGCAACGGTCACATAAACATTGAAAGGACACAAATTCCAAAGTTCAAATAATGACATGCCTTTAATTATGATTAATGTTCATTACTAATCATCCAAGAACCAATACTCTGGAGATGCATTTTGCAAACTTGAATGACATAATGTGAATTACCCACATAATATGAAACAAAAAAATAGATATTTGATAAAGCCCAGGTTAGAAGCTACAAACTTCTTCAACTCTATAGCACTTAGGGTGTGTAGTCATTTAGATAATTACACAGATTTTGACTCTGGCACAGAGTATCATGTGAATGATTACCTATCTACACACATTTCCCACGGACACAATCACAGAGGCCTTAACGGAGAACACGATGCAACTACATATAGAAAAAAATAACAAGAACCAAAAGTATTTTATCATAAAATGTGATCATATAATGTGATTTATCAGAAAAGCAGGCTGGAAAGGGACCCTAAGGATCATCTGGCCCAACCTTTCTTGGCAAAAAGAAATCTCCGCAAGACATTGCTGAGGCACTGGGAAGATGTGGAAAACTAGAAATAGCACTCATTCTGAGAGCATAAATCATCATTCTCTTAAAGATAACAGAATTGGATGACTTTTTCTCACTAAGAAAAGCAGGAAAGCATTTTATGAGACTCATAAATCCACATCCCACAGATAAGGGAATCCTTACCATTTCTCTCTTTCCCATTTCTATCCCACTCCCTTGGTGCTTTCTTCTATTTTTCAGCAAAGGACAAGGAAAAGCGAGTGCAGTGGGAAACCTGATGGTGTAGGAAAACTAACCCGCTTGGTACTTTCCTTCTCAGTACTGACAAGTCTCAAGGGTAAATTCCCTCCTTCCCCTTTTTTTGCCACTTGGGACATTCCCAATAGGGCTGATCCTGGTGTACTGGAGCAAGCATGAACACTTAACACTGCTTCTGTGGCAACAACATCAGCACCATCCCTTTTAAGATGTTTTTGAAGGACGGATTTAGCAGGAGATTATAGGTAAACTTATAAGTTAAGAAGTTGTTTCTGGTGCTCTTCTATTCTTCAAACTCCATCTCATCCCATCCCACAGCATTAACTGTCCTGTTTTCAAGTTTTAGGAGGATAAAGAGCATCAAGCACCACAAAAAATAAAAACTGCAGAAAGTACCCACTCATAAAGTAACTTTAAAGTCTTCCTTTTGATATGGAACATATTTGTATACATCTAAAGTGTATGAATTCAAATAGTTATGTCCAATATAATATATAACAGGCTTCCCCAGGAGTCATATAGAGCACTAATGCAAGGGGTTGTGATACATGGAGCTGTAGAAAGCTAACATTTTGATTGTTCTCCTTTTGGTTCAGTACCCTGCATTTTCAGCTCTCTCTATAAAACACGTCTTGGACTTTCTGAGTGCCACTAGAAGCAAAAAGTCTTCAGAAAGCCAGGTAAATAAGGTCAGTATTTGCCACATTGAATTAATCCACAGAGGTTTAAGGTAGTGTTTTCTCATACCTCATGGAGACCAAAGGGTTGATGAACACTCTGAGCCTGAGAACAGCCACATCAAAGCAGACCTGAGGGTCATCTGGTCCCATGCCCCGTGCCACCGCTGCCAGAAGGAGCTGCCTCATGGAAAAGTTCCATTTTACCTTATATGCACATTTACATTTTTCAGCAGTAATAGAGTGTTTTGACAAGCTGCAATCGACCTCAAGTCTGCAGTGAATTTTGACTTTTTGTTCCAATTTTAAACACCAAAACCCAAATCTGGACATGGCAATTCCCCGTAGTACAGAAATGAAGAGTCAAAGACATTCTCTTCCTAAAACAATATACAAGGCCAAATCTGTAATCTTTCTTTGCCTTCCCCCATTCAGCAGAGGGGAATAATCCCATACAATGGCTCATGTCTGATATGATTGCCATGGGGAAATGAGAGTCTTACATCTAGAGAAGGAGAAGTCCTACATTACTAAGTTTTCCTCTGCCACCAAGGGAAAGAAACATTGCCTCCTGGTGATTAAGACTGTAATTATTATTATAAATTCTGAAACACTTTATTATTATGTGGTGCATTTCCTTTAAATGGGCACCATCGTTAGTGCAAGTTGATTGGAACCAATGATTTATTCATGGCTTAATAACCCTGTTTGCTTCACACGCTCAGCACATTTTGCTCAGCATATTGTATTACTGGCTGGTTGCTATAAACAGTCCATTTAAATTTAGACAGAAGCTTTTGGAAAAGTTCTATTTCCAACAGATATGTGAATTAGAACACTAAGTGTATTGATCAGGAACTACTGGTTTCTTCTAAACTGTTTCACATTTACCTGGGTGCCTTAAATTCTCAAAAACGTTCACAGGTAAATCTCTAGCCAAAGTTCCCATTCAAACAAATCTTTCTACTCAGGCCAATCCAAATATTCAGTCAATTGAAAATCAAGAGGAAGTCTGCCAGACAGCACTGCCAAATTGTGAAATTTCTGCAAATAAATCAGAATCAGACTTCCCCATGGTGGTGTTAATAAAATACATCCAGCCTCGCCAATAAATCTGCAGTACCTTTCTCCATGTTCTGAAGTAAAAAAGCTTCGGCTTTACTGGTGTTGTTGCAAAGCAGGTCTTAAACAAAAGTAGCCATGGAAGAAGAGAAAAAAAGTCTTTAAATTTGGCTAGATACTCTTCTGTCAAGACATGATACCTTTTTAACCACTGTGAAATTACAATGTACTTTTCTTACTGAAATTCTTCCAAAGTTCTGGCTTGAAGGTGTTGGAGAAAAACCAGACTACACCACTGATGATGTACAGAGCTCTACAACCAGCTCCTCTTGGGCTACTTCACATTCGAATTTTTAAAGATATTGCCAGGAACCAAATACAGTTGTTTGTTCTCCACAGTGCTCACAGCGCTTTATAAGAGTCATATGCTGTTCTCTCTCCCGAAATTTCCATGTTCCAGTTTCTTAATTGGTCATCACTTTCAGGATGACAGCTCTTACTTGGCTCTTTGGAGAAGGAAACATTCCTAAAAGAAGCATCACAGTCAAGTATGTATAAAGCTGGCAGGAGCAACACCTGCTCCCTGTAGTACTCCTTTCTTCTGCTCAGAGCAGATGAAGTGACATGTATGTTAAGAGGCATTGCCTGATTTACAACCTTTTTTATCTGAATAGTGAGAAAAATTATAATCTAAATCAAGCATTGAATTAGATAAAGCCATAAGCTAGAATGATGAGGCAGTGATTGCCCCTGTGTGCTGGGCACTGGTGAGGCCACACCTCAAATCCTGAGTTCAGTTTTGGCCCCTCACAAGAAGGACATTGAGGCGCTGCAGTGTGTCCAGAGGAGGACAACAGAGCTGGGGAAGGATCTGGGGCACAAGGCTGATGAGGAGCAGCTGAGGGAGCTGGGGGTGTTTATCCTGGAGAAAAAGAGGCTCAAGGGGG
The DNA here is from genome assembly GCA_013397975.1 of Machaerirhynchus nigripectus. Lineage (NCBI taxonomy): Eukaryota > Metazoa > Chordata > Aves > Passeriformes > Dicruridae > Machaerirhynchus > Machaerirhynchus nigripectus. The sequence continues at coordinate 2,485,049 of VZRQ01005219.1, read as the reverse complement.
ACCTTATGTACAACTGCCTGAAAGGAGGTTGTAGCCAGGTGGGGGTCAGTCTCTTCTCCCAGGTAACAAGCAACAGGACAAGAAGGAAATGACCTCAAATTACTCCAGGGGAGGTTTAGATTGAATATTATGAAAAATTTCTTTACTAAAAGGGTGGCCAACCTTTGGAACACACTGCTCAGGGACATAGTAGAGTCATTATCCTGGCAGAGATTTACAAGATGTGTAGATGTGGCATTTAGGGTCATGGTTTAGTGGTGAACATGGCAGTGCTGGGTTAATGGTTGGATCTTGGAGGTCTTTTCCAACATAAACAATTCTATGATTCTCTGATGCATTGGTATCCGAGACATGCAATCATTATTTTTCTTAACCAGCAAATTTCAAGAAAACATCAGGCCATCAATTAGTATCCAAAAAGTCCATTGTTCAGCTCAAACAACTTGGCTGGCTGTGTCTCCATTGTCTCAGAACAACACTGAAACATGCACTCCTGTTTGGTGCCTTTAGCCTTTAATGCAGCTGTTCATACAAATCCTTGCCTGAGCTGCCAGAATCACTGATAAAACAATTTACTTTTCTTTAGAAGTTGCAACTTTTGGTAAGATGACAAGGCACACAATTCACTCATGTTGGTGTATGAGTGCCTGGGCCAACAGGGTTGGTTTTGCGTGTGTGTTTTTTAAATACTTGACTTTGAACAATTGAAAATAAAAATCTGGTTTTCAACATAGATGAAAGACAATGAAAGTTATATGAATAAATGAATATTAAGTAAGTGATTAATAGGTATCACACTCTCAGGTTCCAATGCGGCTGTAATTACAGACAAGATTATGCATGGAGATATTCAGAGATTAAGGAAGGAGAAGACCGACAGAAGAGAACAAGTATTTTCCACGCTGTGAAACTCAGCTCATTGGCTTTACATTGCTTCCCAGAGTAAAACTGTCTTGGCCCACTTCCATGGGAGTGTCACAGGAGAGGGGGAACTGAGATGAAGACTCATGGCAGGCAAACCCAAACACCAGGTTTGGTCTCACCCTTTCCTTTTAAACCCTATATAAATCCATTCACATGGACAAAGGGTTATGTTTCTGCACAATGGTTCAGAACACAGATCGTAAGTCAGAAGGCATCAAGCTGCTTCACAAACTAATTTTGGACTCCTCTTGCTCTATTTCTGTCTTTTTCCTGCTTACAACTAGCTGTGTTTTGTTGCTCTGCTAAACTGTTTTAATGCAGGTCATTTACTACTCAGACAGAAGGGAAAGGGCAAAAGCAGAGGTGCTTGATCTCTTTAATGCATAATCTTGCAGCACTTTCAAAATCCATATGAAGATTGCCTTGTCCTGCTTTGAATTTTATCTGGCTTCTTACTTCTCAAGATACTCCCAACACAATTACAGGCAGACACTGTTAGTCCCTGAAGAAATTAATACAGCAGGATTGTGAGGAAGGCAGGGTAGTACAAGAGGCATAAGGAATAGGTCTGATGCATTAGCAGACATCTACCTTCTGAATTCATAGACTTTAATATATTTAAACAACCCATAAACATTTGGAAACTTAGGTGTTATGAGTTATAATAAACTTTTTGATAGAAAACGCAGAAGAATTGTGCTCTTGGTGGCGGAGGTTGAGAGCTTCTGAATGTCAGTAGCTTTCCACAGCTTGGAAATGCAGTTAAAAGCGAAAATAATTTTAGATGAAGGGAGAAGGAATGAGATGAAGAAACTAATACGATGTGAGGGGAAACTATAGCTCCACAGGCAGGTGATCTATAGGTCTCACATCCTACCACCAGCACTACTCACAAGGAAAAAGCATTATCCCTGATGCAGCTCTTAAAATGCAAACTGGGCACTTCTGACAGAAATAAAGTAAACCAGATGATGCGATGGTGTCATGGTTTACCTCAGCAAGTAACTAAACACCACACAGCTGCTCACTAATTTCCTTCTCCTTCCAGTGGAAGGGGAGAGTGAAGGGGAGGGGGGAAGGTAAAATTTGTGTGTTGAGGAAAAGACAGTTTAATAGGACAAAAATGGAAGGGAACTAATAATAGCAATAGTATTAGAATATGCAAAACAAGTGATGCACAATGCAATTGCTCACCACCTGACAGTGTATACCCAGCCAGTCCATGAGTAGTGGCCCTGGCCAGCTTTCCCCATAATTTATAGAGTGAGCATGATACCATATAGTCTGGAATATCCCTTTGGTCAGTTGGGGTCAGCTGTCCTGGCTGTGTCCCCTTCCAGCTTCTTATGTGCCCCTTGGTGGCAGGGCAGCATGAGAAGCTGGAAAGTCCTTGAGTTAGTGTAAACACTAACTCAAGCTTAGCAACAACTAAAACATCAGTGTGTTATCAACACTATTCTCATCCTAAATCCAATGCTCAGCACCGTAACAGCTACTAGGGAGAAAATTAACTCCATCCCAGCTGAAACCAGGACAGATGGACACAAACATCTTAGCTTCTTCCAGGTAGCACAGCTCTAAAAATCTCCTTGTCTAGGACAGAGAAAGCAGCACATCATCTCTCTGAAGTGTATTGGTATGGCAGCAGTCCCCTGGGAAGGAGGTTCTTGTTTGAGTCCCCAGCTCATCATCATCCTGAAGAAATCACATCTTCTGTCTTCCTTTGGGTGAAAGACAAGAATAAACATTACCAGGCACGGTTTTGTGGCAGGGATATCAATAGCATTGGGATTTGTTCACAGCTGCCCAGAAAGCCAGCACAAGAGCTTTCTAACCACTCATACCCTCCACAACAGGAAGCTGAATACCATTTGTGACAAGTACACAGCCACAGAGATCACAGCCAGGGCATAAGAAAGGGGCTGTATCCAAGCCAAAGCTACTTTCATCTCTTTTGCCACTGAAGGACACTTCAACTTCAGACTGTCCTTTTACCAACACTGCAGGGAACTTCCACAACAGCTTCCCCTGTTCTATTCCTGTGCCACTTCAAGGCCACTTCAACAGAGACCTCACCTCCTTTAAAGTCAGCACCAGCCAGGACAAAAGGTCCGAAATCAGAAGACTTTTATATAGTATCATTTTAGCATGATTGCAAAATATCTATCATCCTATTAGAGCAGAGCTGTTCAAGTATTTGTTCAAGTAATGTGCAGGTGATTTGTGTCCAAAGAATGGCAGTGAAGCTGGTGGAAATGTTCAAAAATATGTAGATGTGACACTTAGGGACAGGATTAATGGTGGACCTGGCAGTGTTAGGTTAATGGTTGGACTCAATTATCTTGGAGGTCTTTTCCAATCCTACTTTGAAGCTAGGATGACTGGAGTCATTCTCTCTCCTGAATCCACTCTGTTTTCCCCCACTCTCCTGCCCCCAAGGAACACTCAGCAGGGCAGGAGAACAGGACAGGTGCTCAATATCCTACACGCAGACACAACACACGCTGTGTCCAATGCCTTTGCTCCCAACAGGGAGGTGCCAAGCCTTGCAGTCCCTGTCGGTGTGGCAGCTCAGAGCTATGGCATTGCAGCCAGGATGCCACTACAAATACAGCTGTACCACCAGCTACTGACAGTATTTAGAGGGCTGCCAATTTGCATCCAACACAGTTACTTTAAAAAGGATTCAGCACACACTGAGAACGCTGCTTTCAGGAAAGTCCAGGAGTTAAAACAGATCTGTCAGAATAAAAAAGGGCCACTGATTTCTGAAGAAGTGCAACACACTGCCAGGTGCCTGTCTGTGCTGGCATCCTCATCCTGCAGTCAGCAACCAAGTGCATTTAGATGCCCCAGCACCTTTCCCCAACCTTCCTCATTTCCCTGGTGAAAGATCAGTCTCAGCAGAATTAGAGAAGCAAGGGTGTGTGAAAGGACAAACACGAAATGAATGCTTTGCAGGAACTGGCTTCTCTGTCTCTTCATCTTTAAAAAAAGAAGTGCTTTTCTAGCATGACACGGTGCAGAATAACCATTTGGCTTTCTATTTTAGAATTAATTTGTCTTACATGTCCATGGCAGAAAGTTAAATTCAACAAAGGTCTGCTCAGCACTTCCTCTTCATTGACATGCTGTATCCTCCCATTCCAGTTTGGGGAGAATTTTAGCCCAGCTAAGGAAAACTTGTGGCCAAGGGCTTGACACAACAACTCCTCAGGCAGGGACATCTTCCAGTACACCAGGTTGCTCCAAGCCAAGTCCAAACCGGCCTTGAACAGTTCCAGGGATGGGGCATCCACAGCTTCTCTGGGCAACCTGTGCCAGTGCCTCATCACCCTCATAGTGAAGAATTTCTTTTTAGTATCTCATCTAAACCAGCCTTCTGTCAACATGAAGCCCTTACCCCTTATCTTGTCCCTACACCCCCTGTAAAAAGTCCCTCTTGAGTTCTCTTGCAGGCCAGGCCATAGACAGTTTTATTGATTACCAGGAACTGAAACTCATTTAAAAACAGGGCAGAGAAAAACAGAAGAATTGATTACAAACCAGGACCACATTCCAGGAAAAAGGTGTCAGTTTGATTGTTTGTCTTCACTCCACATGGGAGGAAAAACTGGTATCTTTACACATTTGTTACAAATGATTAAAAGAATCACTTTTAAAGGTAAGAGGAAACTGTAAGAGACTGGTCCGTCAAAGCAATGGGAACAGCCCAGCAGCAGCAACTGGTTTTGTAACGCTAACGATCAATCAGAAGAAATCCAGCCTCTCCTGGGAGAAATTTGTCTCAAAAAGGAAATAACAAATGAGAGAACTGGAGTCAAAATACCAGTAAGGAAGAACAGATGCTGCCACAGCAAGACTGAAACAGTCTAGCTCCTTGTAAGCCCTGTTTGTTGCTTCCCCACTGCTCTGTTTCCATATCTGTATAATTTATTCCAAAGCAAATTTATTATTTTAAAGACTCCATGGAGAAGGCGGAGAAGGCTGTGTGTGTGCTAAGGGACAGAGTGCTGGCTATTTCTTGCTCTTGCATGCTATTATCAAAGGCTTTGCCTAGTCTGGGATTTAGCAAGACTCTTAATTAATGGCTTCCAATGGTACATCCACACTGAAAAGACTTCTCTCATTAGCTAATTAGTCTATTGTCTTAATTAGGCAAGTCAGTTTTACTTCCTTATTGCCTTGCATGGGAAACACTGGTTTTTCCATCTAGGTTTTCCCTCAAGTTAGTTCCCAGCTTCTCTGTCCTGACTTGCTTTTTGGAAGGACTTAGAGTAAGGTGGTGGCAGAGAGCATCGCCTCACCTTTCCATGCAAGTCTAGACCAGGCAGGGAATATTTTGTTCACTGCAGCTGTTCTCCTGAAAACAGGGCCCTCTGGAGTCCCCAGCAAGGTCTTGGGTCATTAGGAACTGGCTCATCAGCATCTGTCAGGAACAAGAGAGCATTGCCTTACAAATTCTCTGTTTTCCTATGAGGATAACACCAGTGCCAGTGGGGTTGGAATGAGATGATCTTTGGAATGAGATGATCTTTAAAATCCCTTCCAAAACAAACCAGTCTCTAATTCTATCCCTGAAGGACCAGAAGACCAGTACATGTGCCAAGATGTTCAATCCTCCTAACCTAGGTGAGAAGTGACGTGAAGTCGGGCACCTTCCAGCAGGCTGGGTTTGTTGAACTGCTCTGGGCCCCAGTATCTAAGCAAGGAATGCAAGTGCATCATCTGCAGGAGCTGCAAACTTGTACCTTGTTGGGGACAGCAGAGCCGTGACTTCTGCTGCTTCTCCTTGCTCTGACTGCTGGCCATGGTAGTAGCTCTCAGCAGACAGAAATGCCTGTTCCAAGGCAGGGATTCACTCAGCAGCCTCCCACCAGAAGTATTCACCCTGTTTCCATCACACATGCCCCTCCTTCTCCCATCACACCTGTGTTTTTCTGCAAGTCCTCGCACCACACTTCTGTCTTCCCTACAGAAACTCCCACAGATGAGCACAGCAGAGGCAGAGTTTGCAATCCATACTGTAATGTCTGACCATTTTGGTGCCTGTCAGCTACACCTACTCTTAAAGTGTTTTGTCAGCAAGCTTTCCACTTAGTCCAATTAATTTTGACTAATCAGTTTTGATTAGTAGAAAGACTGTTTAAGACACAAGCCATAAAGACAGAGCTCACCACTGACTTAATGCTCACATCTTAGGTACAATAGAAAGTATTTTTCTCATTTCTAGTCTTCCCTTGAAAAAGCCAAGGTATAATCTCTGCCTTGACAACATGTACTTCTACTTAAAAGCACCAGTATACTTCATTCGAGCTTAATTTCTCCCTGCAAAGCAGAGCACTGGAAACTACAGAGATGCTGCCAATATTTTTGGAAAAGACAGAAAGAAAATAGGCAGAACCAGTGATGGAAAGCAGAGGACAGCTAACTCTTCAACTCATCTTCATTTTGGGACACCTCTCCTATGGAGTAAAGGCTGAGAAAGTTGGGCATGTTCAGTCTGGAGAAGGTTCCAGGGAGATCTTACAGCACTAAAGAGGTCCATAAGAAAAATGGGGACAGACTTTTTAGCAAGGGCTGTTGCACTAGGACCAAGGGGTAATGGTTTGAAACTAAAAGACGGTAGATTTAGATTAAATATTAGGAAAAAGTTTTTTACAATGAGGATGGTGAGCCACTGGCATGGGTTGCCCAGAGAGGTGGAAGGTGCCCCATTCCTGCAACACTCAAGGCCAGATTGGACAGGGCTCTGAGTGGTCTGATCTAGTTGTAGATGTCCCTGCTCTGTGAATGAGGGTTGGACCAGATGACCTTTAAATGTCCCTTCCAATCAAAACCATTCTGTGATTCTATGATATTTGCTGCTGCTGTTTATTGAGGTGCTGAGATCATACTGACCATTTGTGAATAAGCTAATGGTGCCAAACTCAGAAAAGACAGATGTTTTCAGTCAGATGTTAACAGATACTGCCAGCGTGAGCATGATCTGCCTTCCACCAGGAGCCAGAAGAGCAGAGGTGAGAGGGGAGCTTGAGACAAAAGCAGGAATACTAACTTTGGCAACTCCAGACTACTCCAAATGCTACTGGAAGCCTCTTCCAGGAATATTCTATGTTGTCATGCCTTGCTTTCAGTCTCTGTACCAGGAATTGGAATGGGTGTTTATTACACTTGAGGTAAAGCTAATGCACCTTTATGCCTACGTTTTCATGGTGCCATAGGCCAAACTCTTCCTCTCAGCTCTGACCTCCTCCCTGAACACACAGAGAAGCCACAGGCCTGTCCTGGAGGTGCTGTAAGGCTGGGCTACTTCACTTGGCTGGGAAATCAGTCAGAGGGCCTGGCGTTTGCTGTTATTTGGGCTGGCTCATGTCAGCTCCGCAGAGAATACATCAGGCCAGTGTTGAAAGATTTCCACCACCTTCCCAGTACCCCACAATTGAGACAATGTCCAGCAAGTTCCGGAGCATCTCAAAGATGAGGAGGGAGGACCTTGATGTGTAGAGACTGAAGAACTGTCTCTATAGGTACAGAGGCTGAAGAACAAACTCAGCTGGCAAAGGTGCAGTAGCAGAGGAAGACTGCCCAGCCAGTCAGCCCTGGCTCTGCTCCCCGAGGTGCCTCTGGGCAGTGCCAACACAGAGATATGGCCCGGACAACTCCAGGGAAAAGCTGCAGGTAGGGAATGACACAACGCACAGCCCTTGTCCTCAGACAGCACGGGGCCAGGCTAATGAAACAGGCTATTGTTCTCCCATTCTGTTTAAAAAAGCAATGACTTGCGTGGATGTTGGCTTTGGAGTACGTGCTTGGCAACGCCAGCAGATAAACAGAAAGGATTTCCATGGAATACCATTTCTGAAAGAAATAGATTTAAGTTATTTTTGAAATATTATTAAGTCCAGTAGTGAATACTTTGAATGTGGTATAATCCATTTTCCTAGAAACCAGCCAAGAAAAACCGACAGCAGCACAAGGGAAGTACCACCACGCTGCCATCCCTGTCTCACTGTTCCCTCAGGGACACGAGCAGGAGCCTCACACGCCTCCCCCGACAACCCCAAACCTTCCCTCCTCCATCAGCGTGCCTTAAAAACACAGTTCCCATCAGCTCTTCCCTCACCAGCACACAGGCAACCCTGGATCCTTCCTGCTGATCCTGACCAGCTCTCCTATGAGCCAGGGACCCTCCATCAGCCCACAGGAGCCCCAAAGCTGAGTGCCGACATGCATTGGGAGGGCCAACGCAAACCACTAAAAAGGCTGGGTAGGGGTGTTTCAGCAGCCTGCTGATGGGACTGAGGGCCAAAGAAGTGGGACAGTGAGATCTGGATGGCTCTTGCCATTGAAACTGGCCAGCAGTTGCAAGCAGGAGACAAGTAGGTGGATTGGGTGGGTGCAGAAGAGCCAGCCCTGGGCACAGATCCTCATCTCCCGGTCTCCAGTAGTTCTTCCCTAAAGCAGAGCCAAAATCCATTCCCAGGCATCAGGACTCCAATCTTCTCCTCCCTCTTCTCTACCTGCTGTTCACTGCAGAAACCCTCCTATGCCATGTTTGTATGCAAGTCCAGGGATAGCTTAAGCTGCAGTGACCATCTCAGGGAATAGGGTCTCCTCATCCTGCAGCACATAGGAGAGAAAGTTAGTTACTCTGCACATGTCATTGGACCACCTGGAGAACATATCCTTTTCCTAAATCACTCCTTCTGAATCTCTCCACAAGTACAACAGAGCTAAAGCCACCAGAGGAGCCCTGTGCCCCAATCCTGGCTCATGCAGGCAGCTGTGGGCACACTGGGGAGGCTGCTCCCTCCCACCTGGCTGTCAGGCAGCATTCCCTGGGGCAGCACAGGCCAGGGCTTCATTTCCTAATGCATCCAAATGTAACTCTCCTGTGGATTTCACCCATCCCATTAAGATTCAATTTGATCTATTTTCTACTGCAATATCTGCAGAAATAAAACTCACAGCTGAGATCTGAAGGCCAGACAACAGACCAAGAGTCAGATGAAATATATTAAACTCCATTTAAGTTACAGCTCATAGAGCCCACGGGAACTGCAGGCTGTGTGCCTGCTCAGCACTACAGCGCTGGGGTTCACTCCCAGAAAACACCAGGGTCTCTTGAGTCCATCTACCCTTTCTGCAAAACATGAATGTCTGCAACAGGCAGAGCTGCCAGCTCTCCCCACCTTTCCCCTCGGGATGGGGAAGAGGTGTAGCTTGGTCAGTCCTCAGCATCCCACTGCCCACCCTTGGTCGCTTTTGCTGTGCTTGGGACATCCCACTGCCACTCCATTAGCATTCCCACTTATCCCCCTCCTCCCTCACCCTCTGTGCATCCTCCTGCCCCAGGCCCACAAACATGTCAAAGGACAAGCAGGGATTCAGGGCAGGTGGGACTCTAGGTTCAGTCTTCTAGAGTCACCGCAGCATTTGTCAACATCACATCTGAAGGTGATGCTGGGGATTGTTCAACAAAGCAAGATCTGAGGTCTCTCAACACAAGGCATCAAGGGGACAGTCTCAGAAGACAGGGACACACTGATCCTCATTCCAGCTTTCAAGAATGAGGAGAGTTAACATGAGAAAGCTATACCACAGGTTTCCTTTCACATCTTCCAGAAAAAGCAGTCCCATCAGACTGGTGCTGCTGGGGACATGACTGTCCCGGGACTGTGGCACAGCCGTCTCCTTGACAACCAACCCAAAGGACTGTCCTGTTCTCCTCCACCCCTGCTTTCTGCTGTGGGATAGACTTGGAAGGAATTAAACATACTGCACAGAGAGAGAAAAGCAAACAAAATGCAAACAACAAAATGCAAACAAAATGAAAAAAAAAAAAGACAAGCATACAAAACCCATCTCTGAATTAATTTCCATCTTATTTATGGGCCATGACATGACAGTTGTCTTTCTAAGCCTTTTAATTAATCTCAGGGAACAGTTACTTTGAGCATGTATGCCCACCTTCCCTCTTCCTGAAACACGTTCCAGCTTGTGTTGAAGGACGGTCTGCAAGGTAATTAATTATTTACCATTATCTATGCCAGTACTTGGCTCTCCAAATCTTTCAGGAACATCAAGTCCTGGGGCAGCAATGTTCTTTGGGGCCAAAAAGAAGAAAAGCCTTTGCTAGAGACAGGGAAGGGCAAAGGGCTTGGAAGGATTAAGAAAGGGAGAACAGGAGCTCAGCACTGTGCTGAACGTGCCTTGCTCTCTTGTTGCAAGGTCCATAGGGTGGCCCTCTGGGGAGGCAGGGTGTTATTTTACGTGATACAAGATACAAATCTGCCTAATAAGAGGATTTTTGTTTCAACTGATTTGTGGGTAACTGTATAAAGACCTATGTGTGTAACAGAACTTTTGTCAAACACTGCAAAGACTAATATTCCTCAGTTCAGAAATGCCAGAATTACTGTTTCTAGTGGAAACCTGATTCATTCCTCTCAAATCATGTATTTATCACTTGACCACATACCATCTGGCTCCCAAACCACTGGTACACCTGAAGTGCATGCTGAGCACTGCTGACTTACTGAGTGACTAACAGTGCTTCAACCCCATTCCCCAGCCACACATCCATGACTTCCAGTGCTGTGTTCAAGTCCTGCTCCAAACTGGTGTTTGGGAGTGGGAGGAACAAAAATTTCTGCTGGCACAGAGTTTCACAAAGGGGCTCCTGAGATCCAGCACTCCTAAAAATACTCGCATCTACATAAACAGTTTTTTCCCTGAAAAAAAAATAGAAAAGGAAAAAAAGCAAACCCAAATATCGGTAGCTTTGACCTCACAGAGTTGATGGGATGGAATCCCCTTGAGAACTCCAATGGAGCTGCATGAAGGACCAATTTAGAAACATTTCTGAAACTACTGCACTACAAAGCAATTTAGGAGTTGCTCATGCCTGAGTGAGCTGCCGCTTCGTCTGGAGTTCTGGGAGCACAGCATGGGAGCAGCACAGCATGGGGCACAAATGCCACTCCGGGCAAGACAGTGGCTGAGCCTCCTCCTTGGCACTCTGGACACAGCCCAGGAGGAGCCCAGAGCAGCACTGCTGGAAGGTGGGATATGCCAGGGCCTGGATGGGAACCCAACCTGAACCCTCACCAAAGCAGGAGCAGGTGAAGGTGATGCCATCAGAGACCTCTCCAAATCAGCTTGGCCATGGGGCTGTGCTGTGGCTCCAACACAGCCCGAACAAATGCCATGTCTCTGTGTCTCACAGTGAAAGGCATCGTCTAGGAAAAGACAGGTCAAGATTGTTCTCCACTTTACGCTCCTATTCCACTTAAAGTTCACACTCCACCTTAACCCAAATTGATTTTCTCACAAGTTTCATCCCCCCCATCACTCTCACTTCTCCCACCTCCCGCAGCCAGCGGCCCCACTCCAGCAGCCACCTGCAGAGCCACAGGAGCAGGGGGCTGCAGCAGAGGGACAGATCCATCCCCATCTGCACTCCTGCTCTGCTGCTTCCAGAGCCCATCAGCTGCACTCAGGTACACCCCCACAAGAGACCACAACTTCTCTGCACTAGCCCTACAGCCCATGCCCTCACTGTGCTGAGCCCCAGCCCCAACATCAGCCAGGATTCTCCGGAGCAGCCCTAACACAGCAGGTACCATTCCCATGGCTGGTGCCACAGGGAGGAGCACTGGCAGTCAGCTTGATATTGCAAACTCATCACCGACCAGCTGGTGAGTCAGTATCAAAGCTAAAAGCAACCACTAGCATGGATTTTCCCCCCAAGAGCAGAGACATTTGTCAGCAGCTCACCCCTCTGATGTCACAGGTGCCCATCCCTGCTGAAGGGCAGGGAGTGCTGGGTGCCACACTTCCACATCAGAGGACCCAACGGGTGGGGAAGGGGAGACCCAGCAACCTCCTACTGTTTAACCAACACACAGCCTGTTCCCCTCAGCAAAGCCCCCCAGAAAGCCCAGCCACCTGCAGCAGGGCCCCCCTCATTTCAGAGGGCCACGGGCTGGGTACATCAGCAGCACTGGTGGGAGTTTGCTGTAGACAAGTGAATCAGTGGAACAGATGAGCAGCTCCTGAAGCATCTACCCACAATGTACAGCAAGAAGAGATGTAATCTCAGGCTTGTAGCAGATGCTGGAGGGTTTGTGGTGCTAAAAAAAAATTTAAAAAAAAAAATCTCAACACCTACATATAATAGATAGCTTTCTAGGACAAGGAAATCCTGCAGTAGCTGGAAGAAAACCAATCACAGTTCTCAACTACATTTGAGGTAAGGAAACAGAACATGGTCCAAAACAACATCTCCTAAAGGTCAGTTTCACAAAACTAGAAAGAACCAGACACAAAAATAACTGAGAGAAAACACCTAAATATAAGTAAGTGTGACAATGCTTATTGGAGGATGTTTAAAGATGCCTTAGTAGAGCCCTCTTTCCCACCAAGAAAAGCAACAGTATGTTTTTAAAAAATTACTTGGTTTAAAATAGCAATTTTTTAAGATAAGAGCCAAATTAAAAAAAATAAGTATGTAACAAATCAAAAATCCACTATAAAATTAGAGCTAGAAATCAACACATTTTATAAAGAAAGCTAAAAGATATTTTTAAAACCTAGAGGCAATAGGTATATCAGGAAAAAAGCAACAATCTATCAATACATTAGGCTTGATGCTAAAAAAGTACAATCAAAGTACGCTGATATAGAGGATGTAGAAAGTATAAGCATTACTTTTTATCTTTGCCAATAAGGATGACTTAAATCTCAGCTATAGCAAAATTCTCTGAGAAGTGAGTTGGGAAGATCCCCAACACCATCTGCTAACCATCCTTCACATCTGTAACGAGAAAACCTGCACTCAGAGCCTATGAAGGAGCTCACCCAAATTCCTAACATTGACTTTAAAAAAAAAACAAACCAGAAGCATGTCCCAGGCCAGCCAGGAAGTTCCAGAGGTCTTGGAATAATAAACAGAAAACCCTGCTCAAGCAAACAAAAACTTAGCACGGTGCCAGTATTACCAGAGGGCAAATGGCTGACCCGGGAAGTGCAGGCTGGTCACCCTGCCTGTGCTCCCGGCAGGGCAGGGAGCGGCCAGCGCTCAGGGATGGAAACACAACTCCTGTTAGTCAACACAGTTTTCTGGCTGGAGGGCTTGTCAAATGGATCTAGTATTTCTTCTGAGAGTTTGCATTTGGCTGACAAAGGTAACTGTGTTGACATAATACAGACAGACTTCTGTGTGATGCCCGACTTTGGCTGGGGTGACAGTTCAAGAACAAAATCCCCCACGCTACGCAAACAGCCGTGTATAGTGTATATCCAGAGGATTAAAAGCCAGTTGAGCCCAATGACCTCATTGGAGTTGTACCTGCACTGCCTGCCCCTACAGAGGTTTTGGAACCCCAGAGATGACGTTCCCAAGAAGAAAAAGGGACTGTGAGGCAGCAGAAATTGCTGTCTGCACACAAAGCTCCAGGCAGCATTGGTGGGAGATGTGAGTTTCCAGGGAATGCCTGTTTGGGCTGTGTGCCTGAGTTTGCAGTGAGTTCAGAAGAACTAGAGAAGGGTATTGCCAGAGCCTCTGCCTAGGCAGCAGGCTAATTCATTGAAAAATATTGGCTGGTTTTAGAGCCGATTTTCACACTTGTAAAGCTGGCCAGAGCCAGAATGGAAAGCTGTAAACTCAGCCATGCCAGCAGCCTTTGGCTGGTCCTGATCCCACAAGTGCCACATTATATACAGCTCCCTATCATTGTTTCTTACTTGGGTTCTAATCTATGCTTAGCTCTCTGAGCACCTTCCAGTAACAACACTGGACAGATCAACGTATGTTATACCTTCCCAGATGGAAAGAGAAGTAGTGTGATTTCTTTTGGAAAGCTTTAGAGGCAAGTTCTTGTTCTTCCCAACTCCCCCAGTGCCCAGAGTAATAGCAGGATGGTCAGGTTTGTCAAAGTTTTCAGCTAACAAAAAATTTCACCCGTCCCATAAAGACACACAGACATCTCTTCTGTGAGAGGAGCAGGGTTATTCCCCACACCCTTCACCCTCAATTATGTAATTGCCCTGCACTGTGGACATACAGACCAAAGCCTGGAGCTTTGTTTGAACCTCTCCGACCACAGATATATCTCCAAGTGTCCAGGCAGCTGGATATAAGAAAGCTTAACACCACAAGACCTCCAGCATGACTGGCTGACCAGTCAGCTGTGGATGTGAACTGTCTACCACAAAGGACACCTGGGGCTTTCAGTGAATCCCAATTTCCTCTGCCCACAGGCACCACTCAACTCACCTCCTTCCCCTTGTTCAGCTCCAGGCAAATGCTGATGTGAGATCCTGCCCAACAGTCACACTCTTGTAGCCATGTGCCACTGTAGCTGTGGGCAGTGCTGAAGTGACAAGTGACAAGTACTACAGGAAAGTCCAGGGAAATGGACTAAAAACCCCACCCTCACAAGAGTGATTACCCACCACAGCGACTGAAGCAGTGCCAGTTACACATCCCAGCCTGAATCCAGCTTATCCTGACAATACAGTTTTAGCTCCAGCTGGATGACCTTGCGTGAGCTTGCTCCAGAAATGGAGGGCTTGGTGCTTCCAGGATTCGGCAAGAGCTGACACAGCCATTGAAGGTGCCCTTTTCATTTATTGAACTGGCTTAGGGTATATCTGCACATGAGCAGATAAACTTTGTCCAAAGGACTTCTATCTGCCTGCTGGGCTCCAGATGAGCCCCTCTCATTCACTTGGCTGCTTGGATGTCAGGAGGAGTACGAACTGAGCTGAGATCCCCGATTTTTTGTCCTGCTTCCAGGGAGCCTGACAAACTGCTTACTTCCCAACACAGAGAGATGCAGTATTGTCTGAACAGCCTAAGCACACATGATCTTTTCAGCAAAACAAGATGACAACACTTAGATGCAGGTTAGAGATTCTACTTTACTGAACTTCAGACCACCACCACTGGCCTGATCACCTCACCCTCCTGCTGCTGAACCCCTTAGTGATTTAGCACAGGCATCCCCAGTTCAGGCTGTGACTGAAGGAGGAACAGCGTTCAGGTGAACAAAGCAGGATGGGTCTTGGGACCTACCACTGCTTCAAAGTCTGTCACATGGAATTCCCCACTAGTCACACTCAAGTTCTGTGTGCAACAAGAGCCACATCCCCTCAAATCAGGAAGGTTAGCACTGTTTGCACTTGTGATGACTTTATTTGTACACGCCGACAGCTTGTACAGAGAGCAGACAACAGGCTACTGACAAGGACTAAGATCTGGAAAATATCTCCGTGATCACTTCAACACAAAGCTGTTCTTTTTCACTTTCACGGGAGCTTTAATTCAACTCACAGTTGAGGCAGTCTTAAAACAAGAAATGCATTCAAGTGATCAACGGTTTGAAAGGTAATAAAAGCAGTTAATAGCTTCAAATCTGCTTGCAGCCAGATAAACAGCTAGTTATCTTGGGGAAAAGGGTAGGGCGCTTCCTTTTCTTCCCCAGAACCACTGATTACAAGCTCACAGCACCCACATTTTAAAGGAAAGCAGAAGAGAACAGCAAATACCTTTTCCAACTATACTGCAGTTCTCATAAACCCCATACAGCCTGTCTGTGTACTGTGGGTGCTATGGGCAGCATTTTATGTACCAGTTAAAAAGCAACTCACTATTTGAGGTCACTGCATCCAGTGCCTGCCCAAGCCAATGGCCATTTCTGTGCTTTCTATCATTTATAAATCAATCAAATGTTAGAGGCACTGGAGTGAAATTGTCCTGTCAGCCTTATCCATCAGGTACCTTTACTGAAATCTGTTGAGTTACTGCATCTTTACAGGAGACTGAGACAGTGAGACATCAGCATCTCAAAATACTTGCAACTTGCACATCATAAACACTAGAGATATTTCATTAAAGCTATTTTACAAGCTATAAAACTGAAGGTCATTTTATGTCTCTCTCTATAAAAGCAGACAGTGATATAGTCCTCATACTCTATGGTACAATTTAAGCAGCATTGCACAGACTACTTGAAACTCCTTACAGAGCAACTTGTATCTAGTATTACTTCTCTGTGAAGACTGATATCCAGTACTATTCCTTTGCTAAAATAACAAGACTTCGAAGGGAAGAAATTTACACCCTCAAATAATACATCCTTCTTAAAAATATTTAATAATATCAGCTTAACAATTTTCGTAGATGAGTTCATTAGGGAGGTCAATACATAAGGCTACAAAGCAGACTTCCAAATTACCCGTGGAAAAAACATGCAAATTCTTCACTCTGCTTCCAGCATAGCAGCTTTACGATGAAAATACTGAAACACTGAAAGGCTGGAACACAGAAGCAAGTGTACAGCGTTGTAATGGACTCGTCTTAAAAACCCGAGCGCTCTTGCTCAGCACCTGACGCGGCACTCGGAGTCGTCCTCACCTGCGCCTCTGCCCCGCTCCTCCCAGCGCGGGTCGGCTGAAGGGACGTGGGTTTTACCTGAGTTGGCTCCTCCGTTTGCAGCTGCCTCTGGGGGACAAAAGTTTCGAAAAGTCGGAGGACAGCAGCAGCAGCGGGACGGGACAGGACGGGACGGGCAGAGAGCGAGCCGGGAACCCGGCGGCAGCCCGGTCACCGGAGAGAAGCGACGGGCGGGCACTGCTCCGGCTCACCGGCAGCTCGGAGCCCTTGGCCGGGGCAGGTCGCACCCGGGGTTTCCCGGCGGAGGTGCCCTCACCGCCCCGGTGCGGGGCTGCGGGCTGTGCCCCCGCC